>CAUYQG010295302.1:0-25586 GCA_963574415.1 Tarsius wallacei | reverse complement strand
AATTTGAAACAATTATTTAACAGAAAAGTAAAATTTTGTTGGAAGGGCATCTCTCATGGAGCTAGTAGCTGCTTATTTTTCACCCAGTTGGTTTTTATATCTATAGATAAACACGACCAGTTTCTACAGGGAGATAGGGTTTAGTATACATTTAACTTTTATTTTCATAGATATAAGTATGGAGAATCTTTGTTTATATAAAAATAAATGTCCATAGAAGGAGTTTCATTACAGTTGGTTTAGAGGATTGAAATTGCAAAGAGTTGGGGGTTATGGTTCCTACTTCTGTTTCAGACATAAAAATGACATGTCCTTGGGCAAGTCACATGCTAGGTCTTGATCTCTTCATCTATAAAAATAGAGGATGGCCTAGAGGAGTTTTAAAGCTCTTTGTAAGCTCTA
The DNA here is from genome assembly GCA_963574415.1 of Tarsius wallacei. Lineage (NCBI taxonomy): Eukaryota > Metazoa > Chordata > Mammalia > Primates > Tarsiidae > Tarsius > Tarsius wallacei. The sequence goes on along the minus strand of CAUYQG010295302.1, from coordinate 25,184 downwards.
TCATTCTATAATAATGCGAAAAATGGTAGATTAAAGCCACTTGACATTATTTGGTAGATAGTTTATCTATAAGCAAGTGTAAATAAAGGAAGTTTATATAAAATAAGGTGAATACCTACTTTTTTATTTTAAAGATGTTAAGTACATAAGTGATCATTGTTTGGATCTTCCTTTGGCCCTCACTTCCCCTGGTTTGAGTTCGCGTACCCTTATTGCTGTTATATGCCCCTCTTCCCTCCCCTGGCAATGTCCCACTACTGCCAATCTCTTTCTTATAGTATTTTGATAAATGTTTAGGGTCCGCTTATGATTGAGAACATGTGGCACTCGTTCTTTGTGTCTGTGATAGATCACTGGGTATTATAGACTCTAAATCCATCCAAGTTGCTGCGAAGTTCATAATTTTGTCCTTCTTTATGGCTGCGTAATATTCCATCGTGTATATGTACCACATTTTTTTAAACCAGCCTACTTTCGATGGGCAGCCTGGATGGATGGCTCCATGTGTTTGCTATCATGAATAGTGTTGCAACATGCACTTGCAGGTATCTTTTTTATAAAGTGATTTGAGTTCCTCTGGGTATATTTCCAGAAGAGAGATTGCTGGGTCGTATGGAAGGTTGATTTTTAGATCTTTTAGATCATTCCACAGAGGTTGTACTAGTTTACACTCCCATCAATAGTGTAGAAGCATTCCCTTTTCCCCGCATCCTTTCCAGCATCTGTTGTTTTTTGAGTTATTGATGATGATCATCCTGGCTGGAGTTAGGTGAATACCTTACTTTTAAGGTGATTGTAATCAAACTAGGTAGTAAATTACATTAATTAACTAGGTGCTAAATCAAGACTGCATGTAGGTAAGTGTACCATGAAACAGACAAGGTCATGGTTTTATTAAAAATTTAAAGACAAGTCCATGAATCAGGGGTAAACTCTGTAGGAAAGACTTCATGGAGAAGGTGGGATCTGGGGAGGATTTTGATGTTAATCATGAAGGAAGGCACCGACCACAGAGGCCTGGTCTGCTGGGGACAAGGTGACTGTAGTGGATACTTCCTGCTAAGGAGTAGAGGGACTGAGTAATAGGCATCACGCAGCTAGTTGACTGGAGGCCCTGGGAGCAATTAGAGGCAATTTATATTGGATTCTAGTTATTCATGGTAGTTATGTTCTATAAAATCACTACAGACATTGAATTAGAATTAGCAAATACTGAATTGTTTCTCCTAGGGGAAATACAAGGTTATATGTTTGTGAGCCCTTGGTCATGATATTCTCTTCAACTGATCAGTATATAATGTTTTATGTGTGTTTCTGTTAAAAGACACCTTATGTAATAGATATCACTGTTTAAATAATGTTGAACTCATGACCAACAGCACTGTAGCTTACGCATTCGTTTTCTCCCTAAGGAATATCACAGCCCTCTTGAACTTGGGAACACTGCAAAACACTTGAACACTACAACTGGGGGCCATTTTAAACAGCAAAATTAGAAACAAACGGCACAAAAATGTGAAAAACGTGTCACTACAAAGTTCACAAAAAGGACATTTGTTTACAGTCTGAGAGCTGAAACAGAAGTCAGAGTGTTGCCCTGCTTGACCTCATCTGGGAATGTGCATGTTGGGTGACTCAGATCTTTCGCTGCTCTGAGTGACCCATGAGTGACTTTAAAAGCACTTGAATGTTGATTTTGGGGTTACAGAAACATTTTCTCAAGTAGTTGAATTTGCAGATAAGAAATCTGCAATAATGCAATCAAATCCATTTTGATGAGATGAGATGTAGCCGTCCATGAACGGGACGTGAGCAGTGGAATGATGCAATGAGTTATATTTAGTTATTTCATTATTCATTCACTCAATCATCAAACATTTAAAGGAGCCTCAGTGTATTAGAAGTTGTAACCAGGTGCTTGGACTACAAATGAGTAAACATGTTGTCTTTCCTTAAGGAAATTATAAGTAAACAGGAACAGCCTAATGGAGAAGTCTGGAGGAGAGGGGGAATGAGGCAATCAAAAGCCTTGTTGCCAGATCATTATTAGGTGATGAGGGCCTCATTTTGCAAAGTGGCAATGGGAATGGGGAGAAGGGTAAACCCAAAAGGCAAGTTAACTGGTTTCTATTTTTTCTTGGATATTAGGGGAGAACTCCTGTATATTCTAAACTTAAAGTTGAGGATGTGCTTCTGCTCTCTTAAAAGATGTCTTCCTCAAAGGAGGTGGCTGGTGCAGGGAACTGGTCTTTCTTTTGTTGATGTCACCATTATGGTTAAACTGCCTTCTTTAAAATGAAAAATGAAATAAAACAAAACCAAAAGACCAGATTGACTCCTGCAAGCAGAACATACAGGTTTTCCAGATTTGAGAGAACTTGTTGATTTCTAATTGGATCTGTTCTGAAACATTCAGTAATAAAAATTTATATGTTGACTCTGCATTCACATTGCCCATTGACAAGAACCCGTTAACTGTTAACTTTCCCTTGGTACATGAGTGGTTACTTAATTGTTTTCTATTTTTGGATAATATTTGTCTTGCGTTTAGAGCAAGGGGTATGTCACGTCTCGATTTATTAATTAAAAACATCCTTCTTATGCTGCTTGGGAAGGACCTCATAGTTTTGTGGGTCTGTTACCCCTTGGGCTGACTCTCTATGACTCAAAGTGCTTCTCCTCTTCCTGGTAAGGGTCACCAGTTGGTTGGGTGTTTATTTATTTTTTAAAATAAATCTGCCACAAGGACCTAGGGTGTTAATTTTGACTGAAGTAAATTCTTCAAACAATCATCACCTCTCTGGGTATCAGGCATTGTACTAGGCCTGGGAATGAGAAAGATGAATAAAGTTCTTGTCTTCAAAAAGTTGGTGGTTGTTGATGGTTAAGGGAGTATCCAGACAATAAAACACTACTTGATGCTTCACCTTGCTGACACCTGCCTCCCACTGTCAATGTGAAGGTGGAGTAAGAAGAGGCAGTCTGCTTGGCCAAGCCTCTGTTTCAGATACCTCTAAAAACCTCTGAAACTCATTGTACAACAAAGGCTTTCAAAAGTCAACCTTTATAAGGAGACAGAAATCAAGTTCTGAAAGAAACGCGACTCAAGGCAAATACCTTCACTGAAAAGGTTTCCCTACTTCCCTCTTTTTATTCATGTGCTTTTTAAAATCTTCTCCAAAATGTCTAGCCCATGGAAACACTCTTGTTTCTCTACTTCATACTATGAACACTTTCTTGTTAGGCAACGAACAGCAAACTCAGTGCATTGATAGGGTATTATTGGCTACACAAATTCACATACAGAAACGTAAGTGATATGTTAAACATTTCGGGCTGGTTTCTCTTGATAGTTGTTACCCAGGAGGAGTTTGATTAGGGAGTGTATCTCACAGTATCTTACTTGAGGATACATGCTCAGGGCTATTCTGTCCTCAGTAACCTGGACACTAAATTCTCACACCCTGCCTTGTTTTTATTACCAGAGAACATGGTCTTTTTGGTTTTGTTTTGTTTTGAGTCAGAGTCTCACTCTGTCGCCCAGGCTGGAGTGCAGTGGCGTACTCACAGCCACCCCAGCGTTGACTTGCTGGGCTCAGGTGATCCTTCTGCCTCACTCTTCCAAGTAGCTGGAACTACAGGTGCCTGCTACCATTCCCAGCTATTAAAAAAAAAATACATTGTAGAGATGAGGTCTCACTAAGTTTCCCAGGCTGATCTTGAACCCCTGGGCTCAGGCAATCCTCTCGCCTCAGCTTCCCAAAGTGTTGGGATTATAGTCTTGAGACACAACGTCTGGCCAACATGGTCTTTGTTTTAATGCATATCTGTGCCTTTAAAAGGTTGTTCTAGAAAGGCTGTGATACCAATGTGTCTGAGGTAGTATCTCTTGTAGAGCTGTTTAAACCATAGGAAACTTGTTTCAGTGGAAAATTTTGTAAATGCAACATTGTGGGGGTTGTTGAGAAATGAGGATGACAAGCTGTTTTAGTCATATGCCTCTTCATGCAAGTGCTGGAAGCAATATGAAATCATTTGGTCACATGTGTGGGAGATGATGGAACCTGCCTGTTGCAGGAAAGGGAAGGCAGTTCCCTACGGGTGTGGCGTGTGGGGGAAAGGACCCGCACCCTCCAGTGATGAGTCTTTCTGGTCCCAAGACCCCGTCTTTTCCAGTCCTAAGTGTAGAACACTAGAGTAAGTTCATTGTCACTTGAAGGACTAGTTAAAACAGAAATTCTCTACTTTGTGGAAATGTGATAATATACCTCTTGTCGGATTATAGCATGTATGAAATGAGATAATCTAAGTAAAGTTCACTGTAAAAGTGTATATATAGCTGCTGTTATTACTACATGATTATTCTCATTATATGCACCAGAAGCCCTTGCACCTCCCATCAGGGTTTGGGGAATTTACCGGTCAAACCTCACTAACTCTTAAGTGATAGCTTTTTGTTTTGATTGAATTCCATGTATTTGGTACAAGTTAGTTGTTAAGCTAACATAGGGGTGCAGCTGTGTCCAACTTAGTAACATGGGTGTTCTATACTTCTCATTAATTTTTTTTTTGAGTCTGTGTCTCACTTTGTCACCCAGGCTGAAGTGTAGTGGCACGATCATGGCTCACTGCAGCCTCAACCTCCTGGACTCAGGTGATCCTTCTGCCTAAACCTGCCTAGTAGCTGGGGCTACAGGTGTGCGCCACCATACCTGGCTAATTTTTTTGTAGAGATGAGGTCTTGCTTTGTTGTCTAAGCTAGCCTCAAACTTCTGGGCTCAAGCAATCCTCTTGCCTTAGCCTCCCAAAGTGCTGGCATATTTTTCCACAAAATCAATGTGGAATAATTTGAAGCTCAATAAGTTATATCCAATTTCTGAGAAATGCATTTTGGTTAACAGATGCCTTTCTAAAACCAGGTCTCATTTTTTCAGAATTTCAATAACCAAGATCAGACAAAGTGTGAGGATATGTTGATGCATGGAGAGGGCTGCAAGGGGAATCTTGGACTTGGGACCATTGGTGAAAGGGTGTCTCTCTTGGGAGGAATAGCCTTGTGGAGTGCTAGCCCCTGGGTGCCTGCAGGACCAGCCTGGCAAGGTGGAGGTGGGAGAGTGTTGGAGTGTGCTTTGCCGAGGGCAGGTGAATGGTTGGTGCCGCATTGAAATTCCCTGGCAGGCTTCCTGTAGCTTTCTGGCTGTGGGGTAGATTGCCAACGCCTGAGGTGGGATGTCAGGTCTAGTTTGGAAAGCTGTCGTTTAAAAATGTGTTACGTTTTTGGCCAGCTATCAATGTCTTCTAATCCAGCTTCCATAGTTTATTCCGGTTTAGCACACGATATCCCTCTTAGACTTGGCTTCTCCTTCCTGAAGGTGAAGTTAAAAAGGGAAAGAAAATAGACAACATGGAAAAGGGGAACCACATCTTGCCCTTCTTCTGGAGGAAAAGTGGATCAGATTTCCAGGTCTACCTGCCTCATCTTTATTATGCACCGAAGTCAGAAGTCAGGGCTTTCTTTTTTTTAATACTTTTAATTTTAAAGATGTGGTGTACAATTCAGGGTTAGGTACATAAGTGGTCATTGTACAGGTAAAGTTTGCTACTCTTATGGATGTTATGTGAAAAGTCACGGTTTTTTTTTTAAAAAAAATTTATTTTTAATATGTGGGGTAGGTACAATTCAGGATTAGGTATACAAATGTTCATTATGCAGGTACCCCTGTTGATAAGGTGTGTTCCTCCCTCCCCTGGCAGTTTCCCACTACTGCCAATCCCTTTCTTATAGTATTATGATGGCTGTTCAAGGTCTGCTTATGAGTGAGAACATGTAGTACATGGTTCTTTGTTTCTGTGATAGATCACTCAGTATTATATTCTCTAAGCCCATCCAAGTTGCTGCAAAGTTCATAATTTTGTCCTTCTTTATGGCTGCGTAATATTCCATCATGTATATGTACCACATTTTTAAAAATCCAGTCCTCTTTTGATGGGCAGCATGGTTGGTTTCATGTTTTTGCTATTGTTAATAATCCTGCAGTAAACATGCGTATCCAGGTATCTTTTTCATAGAGTGATTTGAGTTCCTACAGGTATATTCCTACAGGTGAAGGAGGATTGTGGGGTCATATGGGAAGTCTTTTAGGAATCGCCACACTGTTTTCCACAGAGATTGTACTAGTTTACACTCCCACCAGCAGTGTAGAAGTGTTCCCTTTTCGCCACATGCTCTCCAGCATCTGTTGTTTTTTGAGTTATTGATGATGGCCTTCCTGACTGGAGTTAGGTGGTATCTCAGTGTGGTTTTAACTTGCACTTCTTTGATGACTAGTGAGTCTGAGCATTTTTTTATGTATCTGTTGGAAGCCAGGGTTTTCAAAGCCTATTCCTAGGAATGCTTAGGGCTTTCTGTAATTTTTTTTTTGCAAATCTATCTTCTATGAAAAGGCCACCACCTTCTCTAACTGATAATAGAAATAGGAATAGCATACTTTAAAAGAGTAACATTCTAGCTTCTTCTAAATACAGAAATGGAAATAGCAAGTTATCTCTGAATCAAACTTTTACACTTACATGGAAAATCACAAGTGGTTCCCTTTAGTTATGTAAACAGAGGAGTCTGATTTTTTTAAAGTTTTAAAATTTTTATTTTAGATTCAGGGGGTACACGTGCATGTTTGTTACATGGACATATTGTGTAGCAGTGGGGATTGGATCTTAGGTGGCACACAAGTGGCCAACAAACATATGAAAAGATGCTCAATATCACTAATTAACAGATAAATGCAAATTAAAACCACTATGAGATATCACCTCACACCAGTCAGAATGGCTATTAATAGAAGAGAGAATCCTAGGCCTCCTTTGGAATATGTGCCTGTTTTTGGGCATACTGCCTCTCTCTGTGTTCCCTTAGAATGCAGTTTTCTTAGAAAAACGAATTGGGATTTAATGAACAAATTAGAAAAATAAAATAAATGTGAATGTGTGTATATTTCAGACTGGTAAAGCAAGTTGGACCAGTTACATTTCCAAGGAGATTATGAAAGTTCACCTCTGGGCACCTAAGTAATTTCTTGGATGGAAACAAGGAAATGCAACAGACTGTTGATGCCTGGTTCTCAGTGGGCATTCCTGTTGACAACTGAGGAGTGTAACTAGCCAAGAGAACAAAACTAGAGTGTTTCTGTCAACTTGGAGAGAAAGATCAGTTTAACTCCTATCAAAGATGTGACATACAGAAGTTATGCTCTTTCGCAAGGGCATCAGGAGGAGACATAGAGAGGTATTCCCAGTCCTACCCTGCACAATGTCCCTCTCCCAGCTCTCCTCCGACCGGTACCCTCATCACTCTTGCCTATGCATTCCACATAAGTGGGGGCTTTGTCCATCTTGTTCACTGCCAAATTACCAGTGAGCACTCAAAAAATTCCACATTTTCAAATTAATGAATGAATACATCTAAACTTGGGGGAATATTGAAGTTGTTGAATGCCAGAGTTAGGATTTTAAAGAGATCTGCTAAAATTATATGCTTTATTTATCAAGATAAAATTTATTATTTTAAATTTTTTTCTGGAGACAAGGTCTCGCTATGTTGCCTAGGCTGATCTCAAACTCCTGGGTTCAAGCAATCCTCCTGCCTTGGCCTCCCAACGTGCTGGGGTTACAGATGTGAGCCACTGCGCCTGGCAAGATAAAATTTAATTGGGTAAAAAATAGAAAATCATGGCCTTGAATCCAAAAATCAACTATGCAAAGTCCTTGGATGGAGAGCTACAACTTGGCAGTACCTTACGTGAAAATGTGTTTGACAGTAAACACAATATTAATAAGGAACGTGCTGTGACTTGATAAAAACTTAATATGATTGTAGGCCTCAGTAATTAAGATATGGTATCTAGAATGGAAAAGGAGATAGTATTTGTCTTCTTCATGTTGATATCAGGTGGTACTTGGAGTACTATATTCTATTCTTCTATTGTGGATACTAAACTAAAAAAAAAAATTAAACAATTAAGTGAGTTTCATGGAGACTAGCCAGGACAATGAAAGGACTCAGAAATTGAAAGATAATTGGTAACACTGAAGACAATTTTAGGCAGGCCAAGAAAAGATTCAGTCTCTATGTATCTGAGGAGCTAGTCTTTGGAAAAAGTTATATATATATATATATATATATATATATATATATATGTATACACACACACAAACGCATATTACTTATATATATTTCTCTGTGGCATCTAGGGCACATGGGTAGAGGTTTGAGGAAGACAGATTTCATTTCATTGAAGAGAAGGACTTCCAAATTTGTCTGAGTTGCATGGGGCGTGTGTCTTCTGTGTCTGGAAGTTTTCACACAGGCTGCCCAAAGAATGCAAAAATGCTCAAGTGCCTAGTTGAATTTGAGGATCTATAAGGCATATCTTTGGTAGAGATAAGCTGTGTGGGCAGGCAGTGTTTCCAGGAGAGATGGCATGCTTCACTGATTTCAGTGCCAGCCCCACACTGGAATTCTTTTGAACCACACTGCTGGGATAACTTTAAGAGGCTTTTTATTTACTTGATCTTGATCTGTGACACCTGAATAATATAACTCAGCTTACCCGGAGTTTATAAGTGGGTACAACTATTCATTTAACAACTATTTATTGGGCACTGACTCTGTGTGTGGGAGTGCTTGCCAGGGGTTGAGACAAAATCATAAACAAGATTCCTTCCTTGTCCTTAGGTACCTAAAAGTTATAGTGCCCACAGTACCTTTGCTCTGAAGACCAGTATTTCAGCTAGGAGACTCCATTCTCAGACTCCACTCAGCATTTGGTTCACTTCTGTATATAATCTTTACACTCATCGGTTGTCCAGATGGACTGGCACTTCCTTGAAGGCAAGGGTTGTTCCTCATTGTTTAACTTTAGCACAATCTCAAAGCACAGTGGTTGGCATCACAGTAAATATTCAGTAAATGTTTGTATAAATAAGCAACTTCCCCCCCCAAATGATACAGATAAGCACCCTGCATGTGAGGTAGGAACCCAAAGATATCCTAGGAAAGTTCAGAGGAGGGTCCGTGGCTTAAATCTGAAGGAGTCACTAAGAAGACTTCTTTTGGGCCTTGGGGGTTGGAGCAGGAATAATGTGGGGGTGGGGTGGGAACTGACAAAGCCAGAATGGCTTCAAGGATGATAAAATCTGGGCCACGGAGCCACTAGACAGGCCAGAAATGGATGAAAACCAAGATGGAGGCATGTTGAGGAAGCTGAAGGAGGGACATTTGATTATGGAAGGAGAGGATAAAAGTGATCCAAGACAGGAAGTGGCCATTAGATCTAGCAATTATTATACTGCTGGTGTCCTTAGTCATGACTGGCAATGTAGCAGTTATGGCAAAAATCAAACTGCTATAAGTTGAGAAATCTTTTCAAAAATAAAATATATTGCAAAGGCATCATACTGTCTGACTTCAAATTATACTACAATGCTATAGTAACTAAAACAGCATGGTACTGGTACAAGAATAGACAGATAGAACAATGGAACAGAATAGATAACCTACAAATAAAGCCATACACCTACAACTAACTGATATTTCACAAAGCTGACAAAAACAGACAATGGGGAAATGATACTCTCTTCAATAAATGATGCTGGGGAAATTGGCCAGCCAATGCAGAAAAAATGAAACTGGACCCTACCTCTCACCATATACAAAAATTAACTCAAGATGGACTAAGGACTTAAATGTAAGACCTGAAACTATAAACATCCTAGAAGGAAACCTAGGAAACACACTTCTGGAGACAGGCTTAGGCTAAGAATTTATGACAAAGACCCCAAAAGCAACTGCAAGAAAAACAGACAAATAGGACTTCATTTAATTAAAAAGCTTCTGCATGGCAAAAGAAATCATAAGCTGGTTCAATAGATAACCTATGGAATGGGAGAAAATATTTGCAAGTTATATCTCAGGTAAAGGGCTAATATCCAGAATCTACAGAGAACTCAAACAACTCAACAAACAACCCCATTAAAAAGTGGGCAAAGGACATGAAAAGATACTTATCAAAGGAAGACACACAGTGGCCAACAAATATATGAAAAAATGTTCAACGTCACGAATTATCAGAGAAATGCAAGTTAAAACCACAATAAGATATTACCTGACACAAGCCAGAATGACTATCATTAAAAAGTCAAAGAACAACAAATGTTGGCATGGTTGTGGAGAAAAGACAGTGCACATTCACTGTTGGTGGAATTGTAAACTAATTCAACTTCTATAGAAAACAGTATGGAGATTTTTCAAAAACAAAAAAATTGAATTATCATTTGACTCAGCAATCCTACTACTAGGGTTCTAGCCAAAGGTTAAAAAAAAAAGTCATTATATAAAAAAGATACCTGGACTCGTATATTCATTGCAGCTCTATTTGAAGTAGCAAAAATCATGGAACCAACCTAAGTGCCCACCAACAATTGACTGAATAAAGAAAATGTGATATATATACACCATGGAATACTACACAGCCATTAAAAAGAATGAAATCATGTTCTCTGCAGCAACATGGATAGAGGTGGAGAACATCATCTCAAGTGAATCAGCTCAGAAGCAGAAAACCAAACACTGCATATTCTCACTTACATGCAGGAGCTAAATGGCCTCAAAGATGGAAATAATAGACACTGGGGACACAAACAGGAGGGAGGTGGAGTGCAGGTTTAGGGTTCAGAAATTACCTATTGGGTACAGTGTTCACTATCAGGGGAATGGGCCACCTGTGACCCAACCTCCACCACTACGCAATATGTCTATGTAACAAACATGCACGTGAACCCTTGAATATAAAATAAAAATGAAAAAAAAATTGGTAAAATAGAAAAAAAGTAATTATAGTAAGAAAAAATAATCAAAAATCATATGCTGAAGATAAGGTGGTTGAGAAATTGAAGTTTTGCTTCCAGAAACTCTATCTTGTTCCATCGGTCTATATGCCTGTTCTTGTACCAATACCAGGTTGTTTTGATGACTGTAGTCTTGTAATAAAGTTTAAAGTCTGGAAGTGTGTTATCTCCCACGTTGTATCTTTCGCTGAGGATTTTTTTGGCTATTCATGTTTGTTTATGTTTCCAAATGAATTTCTGTATTGTTGTTTCCAGGTCTGAGAAGAATGCTATTAGCAATTTAATGTGTATAGCATTGAATCTGTAGATTGCCTTTGGTAGGATGGACATCTTAACAATGTTGAGTCTTCCTATCCATGAGCATGGAATATTTTTCCAGTTGTTTGTGTCATCTTTGGCTTCTTTGAGCAGTGTTTTGCAGTTCTCATTGTAAAGGTCTTTCATTTCTCTGGTTAGGAAGATGCTATTTTGTGTGGCTATTGTGGATGGGATTGTGCTTTTTATTTGGTTCTCTGTTTATGTTGTAGCCTAAGACTTTGCCAAAGTCCTTTATTAATGCAAGGAGGGTTTTGACAGATTTTCTTGGATTTTTGAGGTATAAGATCATATCATCAGCAAAGAGGGAAAATTTGACTTCTTCTTTTCCTATTTGAATACCCTTATTTCCTTCTCCTGTTTGACTTCTCTAGCTAGGACTTCCAACACTATGTTGAACAGGGGGGGTGAGAGTGGGCAGCCTTGTCTTGTTCCAGACAAAGCCCAAAATAACAACCACTGGGGAGAGGATAACTTATTCAGTAAATAGTGCTGGGAAAACTGGTTGATCACGTGCAGAAGATTATAACAGGATGCCCACCTATCACCATACACAAAAATCAACTCTAAATGGATTAAAGACCTAAATGTGAGACCTCAAACTTTAAGAATCTTAGAAAATGCAGGAGACACCCTTACAGATATCAGAATAGGCGACCAATTTCTGATCAAAACCCCAAAAGCCCATGCCGTAAAAAACAAGATAGACAAGTGGAACCTCATCAAACTGAAAAGTTTCTGCAAAGCAAGAAACCATCAAGAGAGTGGGGAGACAACCCACAGAATGGGAAAAAATATTTGCCACCTGCTTATCTGACAAAGGCCTAACATCCAGGACCTACAAGAAATTAAAACGTGCCAAAAGGGAAAAAACAAAGAGCCCCATTAAAAAGTGGGCAAAAGACATGAATAGACTCAAAAGAAGACATATGGGCAGCCAACAGACATGTGAAAAAATGCTCAGCCTCACTAATCATAAGAGAAATGCAAACCAAAACCACACTGAGATACCACCTAACTCCAGTAAGAATGGCCATGATTAATAAAACAAAAACAACACATGTGGATGCAGAGAAAAGGGAATGCTTCTACACTGTCGGTGGGAATGCAAATTAGTTCAACTTCTATGGAAAACAGTGTGGTGATCCCTAAAAGAACTAGAAACTGACCTTCCATACGATCCAGCAATCCTCCATCTGGGAATATACCCAGAGGAACTTAAATCATTCTACAAAAAAGATCCTTGCACATGCATGTTTATTGCAGCACTATTCACAATAGCAAAAACATGGAGCCAACCATGCTGCCCATCAAAACTGACCTGGATAAAAAAAACGTGGTACATATACCCAATGGAATATTACGCGGCCATAAAGAAGGGACACAATTATGGACTTCATAGCAACTTGGATGGTTTTAGAGTCTATGATACTCAGTGAGTTATCACAGAAACCAAGAACTAAGTACCATATGTTCTCATTCATAACCAGATCCTGAACATTTACCATAATACTATAAGAAAGGGATTGGCAGTAACTGGAAACTGCCAGGGGATGGAGGCAGGGGCACATAACATTTACAAGGGTACCTCAAACCTGGATCTCAAACCAGGCAAAGTGGGGACCAAAGGTAGGCCCAAACTTTACCTGCACGACGACCACTTGTATACCCAATCCTGAATTTTACCCCATGTCTTTAAAATAAAATAAATTTTAAAAAATCATATGCTTGGTAAAGTCCATTTTATTTGAAAAATGAAAAGAAATTTTAAAAAGAAATCTTTACATTGGCGATGATCTTTAAAGCCTAATTGTTTCTTTGGTAATACCAATCGCTGATTGTGTGCAAAGGAGGCCTAACCTTCCCCCTGACTATTCTGCCAGTTTCTGACTTTCAGACCTTGCGTCTGGCTTCCTGTCTGCTTCCTGAGTCTCAATTTCGGTGCTCTCCAAACACAGAGCAATTACATAGCCCTGGCTCTTTCTGCTTAGGCTATTTTAGAAACATGCTCCACCCATCCTTCTCGACCCCTGAACCCACTCCAGCATAAATATGTGCCCGTGCCAGCCTTCTCAATGGGCCAGGGACAGGCACATTGCTCTTAGGAGCTATGTGATGGAGACACAGATGTTTCCGCGGAAGTTTTGCTAATTAGCCAATCACAGCCCCAGCAAAACTGGTTACTGTAGGAATTAATGTTCCCGCAAAATCACTTCCCACTTTCCCATACTGAGTCATGCCCTGGTTTCATTTTCTCAAGCAAATAACGACTCCCATCAATGACATTTGAAATTTTTTGTTACGGAGGAGAGACTTATACACTTAAAAACAAGTTATGTTTTTAAGCTTAGTCATGAGAAAAGAAGCAAGCCAGGAGTTTTTGGGAATGAAAATCTCCACTCACCTCAAGCCTTCACAGTGTCTCTGGTGGTTTGTGTGACTTTGGACAAACCCTGAGCCTTTCATTGCCTCTGTTCCTTTATCTGTAAAAGGGAACTGTTACCACGCTTAACCATTGTGAGAAATTTGAGTGATAGTGGTTCTCAGGGGTTGTTAGAGTTGATTGTCTTTTGTAAGCTTTCTCCAACTCTTGTCTTATTTTACACCAAGAAAGTACCTCATTTTTTTTCCCTATTGGGAAGCTCATCCCATGAAAAGGGAAATGCCTAGGAAAATAGAACCGTTTATGGTTGAGTTCCAATCTCTATCTCAAAATGTTTCTTTACTCTCAGCCTTTCTTCTCTCTGTGATGCTTACTCAGCCTGCCACCTTTGCATAGAACTTGATTCTGTTGGGGTATGATCTTTTAAAAATGCTATCCAGTGTTATTCTTTTCCTCTGGTGCCTCCTTCTCTTTGTCTCTTACTTGCCCTCATATAAATAACTAGCCCAATTGATTGCCTCGGGAGAGAGACCCAGCCTTGTTGGGAGCTTTTGTCTCCCCCCACACCCCGAAAGCTTAGAGCAGGAGTGAGCCCTAGACAGAGGTGGCTTGGAGAATAGGAGGAAAATGTCTCATCCATGGCCTCCCTACCACTGAGGATTCTTTAGGCTATCAGAATAAGAGATGAACGAGGAAAGGTAGGAATCTTTGAGGGGTTCCTGAGAAAGGTTCTGTTCCCAGCTCTGGGCCAAACTTGAGGCCCAGTTGGTGGGAACTGAGTGGAGAGGGAGCCCATGCCTCACTTCCCTTCCAAGATCTGAGGGACTGGTGAGAGGAGAGAAAATGGCTCTGTGGTATGGTTCTAGACAGATGGGACTATGGATACCTTCTAGAGTGTCTCACACTACGTCGTCATGAAGGAGTCGTAGGTGACACCTCTGCATCCAAGAATGGTGCAGAAGGAGCTCCTGAAAGGAATATGCAGGTGGAAACCAAGGACATTTCTTCAGGCATCTAGATTGGCCAGCCACTGAGGAGGAGGTGTGGGTGTGGTGAGAGATGGCTCAGCAGATGCCCGTGTGAGAGATGACTTTGAGGTTCAAATGCAAGCGCTCCTTCCATTGTCTACCTCTCTGCCTCTGTCTCTCTCTCTTATTCTCTCTCTCTCTGGTTCTCTTTTTTTTCTCTCTCTCTCTCCTCTCTCTCTCTGGCTCTCTTTTCTCTCTCTCTCTCGCACACACACACCAGCTACACACATGCACATCAACCACACACGCACACATATGCCTTAATACTAGGTAAGGTTCAATAATTTAGCTGAAAATAGAACTTGGGATAATTAGATAACATTTCTATTACCCCAGTGGAGTGGGGACCCAAGAAAGAGACTGGATTTTGAAAAATATAGCTATATTTCTTTCCTTTGAGAATTTGTAGACTGAGATGCCCCCTAATCTTTATTAGCTATCCTTTCTTTTGAAAATTCTTTTCCTTTTTTTCCGTTATTCATCTCTGTTACTTTCCATCGCCTCTTTTCCCCGACTTATGTATGTACTCATTTAAATGTCAAAAAATAGTAAAACCCAGGCCCCTGCCCCTTATTCATACTGTCTGCAGCCCATTACGACCAGTCTCATTATTCTCTTAATTCCCGTTTGTCAGTTGCTGTAAGACGCCCCAGGCTCTCTGACCTCCTGTTATCTTCCACACTTCTCATATAATTCTGAAATTTTCAGTTTTATACCGTGCTAATCCCTCCCCAGTTCCTGACATCTTTCTACTGGACCCTTTGGCACTCATGGGACATCATAGCCAAACCTTGAGAGCATCAGCTGTTTGGATGCCTGCACTGATCATTTGCCTGACTCCTTCCAGGCTCATTTCCCGCTTCCCCTCTTCTATGTTATTACAGATGACAGAGCTCTGCAAAAGCTCTCTTCTCAGCTGACTGCCACCTAGATTCAGCCAATAGAAAGCCCCGGCGGAACAGTAAAAGGTCTTAGGAAAGGAGAAACCAGGGTATTCCTTCCCATCCTCTCCATTTTGGCCTCCGGCAGTGGCTACATCTCTCTGGTTCCAGTTTCTTCTGGATGACCTTCCTCTGTGGTCCCAGCTCCCAGCTGGTTCCAGTTCCTACCAGAGGGTGCAGCTGTTGGGCTCCCCAGCTGCTGGGCTCTTCAGCAAACTCAGTGATAGTGGCCATCTACTCTGGCTAATCTTTGGCTTTCTATTCTGTGCCTTCTTGGGCTTCTCAGCACTTGCAGTAGTTTTGTAACCAGTTCCCTGAGTAAAAGAACCTGGTGTTGGTTTCTCCCAATTGAACCCCGAATGATACAGTTTTGTTTCCCCTTTTGCTCTGACCAAAACCAAGATCTCCTCTGAGGAACCTGCTTCTTCTGTAACCCTTTCTATGGGCAACAGTCTTTTTCTCCCAAAGCTCTGGAACCACTGAGTCTGGATGTGGGCTAGGTGTCCCCCCTTGTTTCTTATGCCATTTTCAGACAGTTTTTCTTCCGTTCTACCTAAACCCTTCAAACTTTGAGTCTCATTTCATCATATTCTACTTTCTACACCCCCTCATCTCTGTCTCTTGGAACATTCATTTCTGGATTAATTTAGCCCCTGGCTCGTTAGTACTCTGTTCTGTACTATTCCTGTCTTAATGCTTGACGATTTCAACACAAATGCCAACGATCCCTTTAACACTGCCTGTTTCACAACTGAAACTCCTTTCCACTGATGATATTGCCACCTACTCTACCATAACCAGGCCTATTATTGCCACCATCTGCAACCCCTTCATAATTTTAATTTTATGTATCCCACCCTCTGATCTTTTCCTCTAGCATATTTCCAGCTTACTCTCTTTAGTACCTGAGCCCCATCTATCCCTTGATTCCAGCATGGGTTTCAGTTTATTGATGCTTCCACATTTTCACTATTTATTATTCCCTATGCCTCTTTCTTTCTCTCTCCCTCTCTCTCTCCCTACCCCTTCCTCTCTTTCTTTCTTTCTCTTGATCCAGGTTAATTTCCTTGTCAGTTGCTACTCACCCTCATGCACCCAGCCTCAAATATCTTGAACCTCTCTCTTGCTTTATTACACTTATTTGTCAAAACTTCAACCCTGACTAAAACCACTGTTCTGCGAGTTCTGCCTGGTATCTGAGCATCTTCATACACCTGGGCAGAAACACAGCTGTTGGGTCAAGAACCTGACCATCAGGAAGCGTTTAATGCTGACTGAGAAACAGATTACATTCTCTTGGCTGTCTTTTTCAGAGGATTGTTTTATACCATCTCCTGTCTCCTCAAACCTCATGGCAGTCATGGAGGTGTGCCACTCAGGTCTCCGGCCGAGCATACCTAGAGGGCATAGGTGATACCTGGCCCATTCTTCCTCCTGGATGACTCCCAGCCAGTGACAGGTGGGGGTACTAGTGCCAGGCCATTGCTGCCTGATAGAAATGTCTTTAATGGGACTCTTTGCTTGGGGACACTTCCTTGACCTGGCTGAGGCATACTCAGACTTGCGCTGTGGCTGAGGCTTTTCCTTCTTCCTCTCTTTGTTCAAGCTGGCAGATCTGTGCTGCAGTTTGAAGGCTCTCTCCCCTTTTCTTGCTTGTTCCCCCATTATTATTCACAGGTGTTTCTCTACTAAATCTCTTGCATATATACTTCCATCTGGACATCTGTTTCTTGGAGGAGAAGAGCTAGCCTTGAACTCTTGAATACTGTCTTTCCCTCTTTCCTCTTAGTTGAAGACTTTGTTTCTTACATCATTAAGAAAATTGAAGCCATCAGAATAGAAAGTCCGCAAAGTTCCACTGTCTTATTTGTTCCACTACCAGCATGTGTACCCTTATATTTGTCTTTTCATTTATTACCAGATAGCATATCCATTTTTTCTTCTTTACCTACAAGCCAAGCTCTCCACTTGAGTACCAGATCCCATCTCATTTTTACTACTCAAGGAAATTTCTCCAGCAGTTTTCTTCTTTTGCGGACATCTCCTCTCTTTTCTTTTCCATGTCATTAATTTATCCTCTCTACCATATTATTCCCATTAACAAACAAACATGTTATGAGGTCTCCCACTTTAATTTTTTTTTTGACCTCACTTTTTTCCTCTCCCTACTGACACATTTCTCTTCCTCTTTTTCACCGACACTCCTCAAAAGCATTCATTTCTCCACAGTACTTCCATATTCCTCTTTTATTCTATTTTATTTTCTCCCTCTTTTAAATACAACTCAACCCAGCTTTCATTTACTCTACCAAAACCGCTCTTGCCGAGGTTATCAAAGCCTCTATATGCCTATATCCAATAACCAATTTTAATAGCCTATTTATAGTGTTTGGTATAGCTGATCATTCCCTCCCATTTTCTTCTTTCTTCTTTATTAACATCTAAAAAATAGCACTGTTTTGGTTCACCTCCTTCCTCATTGTTACTTCAGTCTCTTGCTTGTGTCTCATCTTCTTCCTGGACTTATTAGTGACAATGGAACTCTAGAACTCTCTGTACCCACTCACTTGATGCTATCTTTCATAACCATGGATTACTAATCTATCTATTGTCAACTTACAGCTCTAGCCTGAACCCCCATGAATTCTGGACATATATCCATCCGTCTATCTGTTTATGTTGAGTTGGATATCTCATAGACATCTCAAAGTTGGCACTTCCCAAGCCAAAACCCTCATCTTCTTTCACATCTGTGCAAATGGACTAAAAACTGGCTTCATCACAGTCATTGACTTATTTGTTAAGGGCAATGCCATCTGTCCAGAAACATTTGGAAAGGAATTCCAGACAGAGGTGTTTTCTAGACACTCCTCTTTCTTTCACACCCAATGTCCAATCTATCAGTAAAAACCTGTGGCTGTACATTTAAAATATATCTAGAACCCAACAAACTTTCACCTTCACTGCTACCATCCAATCCATCTCTCATCAATCATCCTTCACCTAAATTATTGCAACATCCTCCAACTAGTCTCCCTGCTTCAGCTCTTGCATGCTCATAGACTTTTCTCAGTACAGCAATGGAAGAGATTCTTTTGCAAAGCCAGTCCATCTTATCACTTTATCAAGCCCCTCTATAGTCCACTATTTCCTCCAAAGTAAAATAAAAGTCTTTACACTCTCTGTGACCTTGGCCTGCCCCACCTTGTTGTATCACTGACCTAAGCCCCTGCTCCAGCTGCCCTGGTCTCTGGATGACTCCTCCACAAACCAAGTGCACGTCTGCTTTTGGGTCTTTGCACTCGCTGTTCCTTCTGTCTGGAATTCCCTTCCAAATGAATCCCTCACCTTCTATTAGTCCTTGTTCAACTCTCACCTTCACAATGAGGCCCAATTGGACCATCTTATTTTGAATGCAGTGCCCTCAGCACACTGGTCATCTCCTTCCTTTGTTCTTTTTCTTTCTTTTTTCCCCTCGTTGAATTCGTCACCTCTTAACATTCTCTATCATTTATTTGTATGTTACATTTACTGTCTATCCCCTTCAAATAGTATATGAGTTCCATGGGGGTGGACTTTTGTGTCTCCAGGGGGAAAAAATGGTGCCTAGAACACAACAGATGCTCAATAAACAATTATTGAGTGACTATTGGTTCCCCTTTATAGTTGGTTAGTTTTAGAAACAAAAATGCAATCACGCGTTGGGTGGTCATACAGCATAGAACCTGTGTACACTAACTTAGGAACCAGATTTCCTGGGGTCTGTGAGATCCTGAACAAATTACTTGGCCTCTCCAAACGTTAGCCATCTTATCTGTAAAGAAGAAATAATAATTATATACACTTCACAAGTTCGTCTTAAGGTCTAAGGGAAACAGTGTAGCATGTAAAGCTTTTCGTGTCACTCATAAGTGGACCCTGAACATTTACCATAATGCCATAAGATAGGGATTGGCAACACTTGATCCCGAACTGATGATCATTCATTGCTTTCAATCTTACAGCACCTCAATTGCTGATGAGGGCAAACAGCAAGGTCTGATATGGGCGTTTCTCATTTTCTGGCTCCTTCATCTCTGCAGGTGAGTGGGGAAGGGACAGAGCAATGGCCAAGGGGTGGGTCACAGAGTATCCTGGCATCAATAGACTAGACAGAAAACCTCCTGGTGAGAAATAAGCCATAGGACAGGTTCAAGAACTACCCAAAGCCAACTTTAAAATAGTTTCTACAACTTGGAGAGTGAGAGGAGGAATATATAAATGATGACTAAAAGAAAACACTGTGGTTGGCACATTATATAGGAAAAACGTTCAGTAACTAAGAGAAAAGGAAGGTCTTCAGACATCTTGGATGCGAAAGAATATCCTCTCAGGTTGGGGCATTTTCACTTCTCAACTATATAAGGCAGAGCAGTGAGTAAAAGCAGTTCCACATGCCTGTGGGTCTCAGGTGAACCCCTCGGGATGGAATTTGGCAGAGGGCTTAGCCAGAAACTTCCACCTACATTATACCTGGAAGCTTGGAAAGAATGTAGCCCTCATCCTTTGAGGGTGGGGTATTCTAATCCACATTTTAACTTAGTGCCCCATGATTACTTTAAATAAGAGCCACAATTAAAGAAAATAAAACTGGACTAATTTATGTGCAAATCAAAGGCACCAGTTTTCACTGGAGATTTATGTCCTGCAAGGTTGTTTTTGTTTATAGTTTGAGTACATTTAAGGAGTACAAGTGCAATTCTGCTACATGCATATTGCATAGTGGTGAAATTTTGACTTTTAGTGTATTTCAGCCATGTTGAGGTTTGCTCTGTTCCCAGAAGGAGGTGGGTGGGCTTATCTTGGCACTGAGGGATGTCGGGGGAGCATCTGCTTAACTCCTATTTTCCAGGCATTTCACTCCAAAACCTTTCCAGACAGATGGATTTCAAAAAGCAATTAATTCTCAGAATACATTCAGTTCTGAGCATTCCATGGTTGACTTTCAGCCCACAGTTTCATTTTCATCTTGCAAAAAAACTTCTGAGAAAAAACAGAGCGATTCAGAATGATGGCCCAGTGACAGGAGATATTTTGACCATTTGAAGAATCTTCAGATCCTGATTCTGAGCCAGAAGTGAATGCTTTTCTGATCTTTTGATGGATTCTTGTTTCGCTTCCTCAACCTCCATCCTCAAATCCTTACAGCCCCACACCCTCCCAATTTTTCCAGTTAACAGACAGAAGTAACACTTGACATTGGCTGCTCTACACTCGTGCCATATCTTTAGTGGCCTGACTTTTAAAAAATTGTTAAAATCTTTCAACCATAATTTTATTTACATTTTGCTTTCTTTAGTAAGATTCTTAGAAGGGCTCACAAATTTGCTCTCATCGTCCACAGAGCTTTCCTCGTTGTGGTGGGGGGGGGGGTCTCCCCATTCTTCACCCTCTGTCCCACATTCTCTCTCTTCTCACCTGTTTCTACCTCCTGGCACTTTCCTGGTTAGATCTTTTTCTTTATCCTGGTGTTTTCTCTTGAATTGAGTCTCTTTGTCTCCTTGAGCTCCTCAGGCTCATGGAATGTTGGAGGTGGCACATCCTTAGAGATCATCTGCCTCAGGACTCTAATTTGGAGGTAAAGGTGGTGGAGCTCAGAGAGGTAATGTGATTTGCCCAAAGTCCACTGCAAGGCAGAGGCAGGAATGTGCTCCATCCTCTTCCTGCAGGCTGCTGCTTGTCCATGCTGGGCTCTCCTAAGACAGAGTTTACAGATCATCAGCTCAGAGGCCACATTTAACCCATGGGCACATTTTGTATGACTTGGATATAAATTAAAAATTGTACTAATATTTTAAGTTGAGAAACTTCATTTGAGTTTTGGCGGTAGACAATAGAAGTGGTTAAGAGTATGACTCCTCAATCATACTCAGTGATCTATCACAGAAACAAAGAACAGAGTACCATATTCTCACTCATAAGTGGACCTTGAACAATTATAATACTATAAGAAAGTGATCAGCAGTAGTGGAAAACTGTCAGGGGAGTGGGGGTGGGATTGGCAGTTGAGGAAAACTGCTAGGGAAGGGAGGGGCACACCTCATCAACAAGGGTACCTGCATAATCAACATTTGTATACTGAATTGTACCTTACATCTTTACAAAAAAAAAAAGAGTATGATTCCTAAAGCCAGAAACCTCGGCTCAAATCTCAAACTTACTAATGGATGACTGTGAAAGAGTTAACTGGCCAAACCATCCCTGTTTTCTTTGTCTGTGCAGTGGTCCTTACCTCACTGAGTTGTTAGAGAAATAAACAAGGATATTTGAGAAGTGCTTAGAACAGTGCCTGTTTTGTCATCATTTCATACTCTTGTGTTTCTCAGAATCAGGAGGCTTTGTCCATTGTGTCACCTTCTTTGCCCACATACCTGTGTATACCTCTATCCTTGAGGACCAAAATCCTGACTGCACCAAGACCTTTTAGGAACAGTAGAATCTTTTACACTTTGAAAGTTCACTCATTCTGGGGGCGGGGAACAATCTGTCTCACTTCTCAAATATTTGAGGCGGGGCAGTAAATAAAACAATAAACAAGTAAAAATTCAATATTATTACTTGCAGATATGCAGAATAATGCTGTTGTCAGGGGATGCTGAGCTGTTAAAAAGGTGCTGAAGGAATGTCCTTTAAGCTGCAGGTGAAGAAGAATGAATTTAGGAAGTTATGACAAGGTTCTTAAATATGGAATAGAATAAAATAGACAAGTTCTATGTAACCCTTTTCAGTTACATATTCACATGTGTATTGGGATAGAAAGTAAAATGCATTTCTTACTGTGAGTTTTCATCAAAAACTTAGAAACCCATTGTGCTACAGAATCTTGTATTTTAGTAATTAGATATAAATAATTCTTAATTGGCATATTAATTGGTTTAATAGAAGACTTCCTCTAAAGTCTTCTCATTTGAGAAGGCTCTTCTTTAGAATATTTATTTGCTTAACAAACCACTTGTCAAAGGCACAGGGAAAATTCCATTACCAGAGGATTGCATAAGAGAACTGTCGTCCAGCAGAATTTCTGGGTTGATCTAATCATAACACATGCTCAACAATAATAATAACATAGTACAATAGATGCTTTTTCTGGTTCTTGTCCATGTACATAAGAAGGATTTGAGACTATGCATGGTTTACAATATTAGGATGGTGGAGAGGATTTTGTTGCTAACAATTCTTTATTCTACCATTGGGTGCAATGTCCTCATTCTGTCTTAGCACTCACCAAGGCCCATTCTGTCTGGTAACAAATACCTTAAACATGCTACCTGTGCTGAAATTTCATGACAACTCCTAGTCTTCTTTGCTCTTCTAAGACTGTCCTTTAGATTTGTTTTAACTTGATTTCATTTTTATAAACAGAGGTAAGAAGGTTCTGAGCTGTTTAAGGTGAAACATGAAGTTACATTAAGCTTTCTCCCTTCAACTTGAAACCTGAAGGCTCAAATTAGATGACTCGCCCAAAAACGTACACTTATTTTACATGAATGTTCTTGAGGACCAAACCCCTATACTAACATACTTTTATTACAAAATATATGTAAAAGTAGAAATAAAAAGAGGTGAGATGAAATCAATCATATTTAAAATAATTTTTAAAATATAATAATAATTCTTTTGCCAATAATATTAATAAATAACTAATACTTTTGTGGCTTAATACTTTTTTTTTTTAAGACTGGGCATGGTGGCTCATGTCTGAAATCTCAGCACTTTGGTAGGCCGAGACAGGAAGATCCCTTAAGCTCAGGGGTTCGAGACCAGCCTGGGCAACATAGTGAGACTTTATCTGTACAAAAAAAAATCAAACATAAAAAATACTTTAACGATTTTAAAAATAATGTGATATTGAAAATCAAAGTTCTAGTTCCAGGTTTAGTTCATTTCAGTACTTGATTTTAGTGACATAAAAACATAGGTGAAGAAGTTACCTTATATTGATAAATAGATCCAAATGAAGTCTGCCATTAGCTACTATTGCTTTATAGAATATCCATTTTTTAAATCTCATACACATCATGTTAAAGTTTTGTTGAAATTTAGTTTATAATATCCATCTTTCCTGTGGCAATCAGTCTTTTAGACTCATCAATGTTGATCCAATACCTACTAAAATACTTCATTTGGAGGATTTTTTACCTGGGTTAAATAATTCTATTTTCATGCTTTTAAGTATGCAGGTATGGAGGGTTATATAAGTGATATATATCATTTCTAAGCACAGAGTCCATAAAGAAGAAAATATTTCTCAATATGAGGTCCGACAATTAAGTTTGTGAATTCATCCTAGAAAGTGCTCCATACCTCATTGCTGACTATCACTACAGTCACCTTTGAAGAACTTCCCTGGGGAAGCTGTGCACTGATGCCAGTGCTTAGTCTACCTGTCAAAGCAGTTTTGGAACTCTTGTTCTGGAATGGCCATCAGCGCTGTCGTCATCTTACCCTTGATGTCCTGAATGTCATCAAATGTCTTCCTTTCAAGATTTCCTTTATCTTCGAGTAAAGAGAAAAGTCACTGGGGGGCCAGATCAGGTGAACAGGGAGAGTGTGCCAATGTTTATCTGTATGGTGCTGCCAACGTAAGTGCATAGTGGCAAGTTCGCGAGCTTAATTGTTAGACATCAACAAATAACGATGACAGCGTTAACGATCATTCTGGAAAAAAGTTCTAAAGTCGCTTTGACGAGTGGACTAGGTGATAGTGTTGGTGCATAACTTCCCAAAGGAAGTACTTCAAAAAGGTGACCATAGTGATATTCAGTAATGAGATATGGAGCACTTTTTATAGGATGAGTTCATGAACCTAATTGTCGTACCTCATACACATTTTCAGAATCTTTTTTCTAAATTTATTTTTTGAAAAATGAGCTACTTTCTCACTTAACATTGAAGCATCACTTTTTTGTTATGATAAGAACACAATGTAAATTCTACCCCCTTAACAAGATTTCAAGTGCACAATTCAGTATTGTCAGCTGTAGGTACAATGTATATAGCAGATCTTTATAATTTTTTTCCTCTTGCATAATGAAACTTTATACTCGAACAGAAACTTCTCATGTCACCCTTCCCCCAGCTTCTGGCAACCAACATTTTACTTTCTGTTTCTATCAGTTTAACTGTTTTAGATTCCTTGTATAAGTGGAATCATCAGTATTGTCCTTCTGTGACTGGTAATTTAGCTTAGGAGAATGTCCTCAAGTTTCATCTATGTTGTTTGCATATGACAGTTTTCCTCCTTTTTAAAAACTGAATAACATCTCATTGTATGTATATTCCACATTTTCTTTTCTTTTTTTTTTTTTTTTTTGAGTTGGCGTCTCAATCCGTTGCCCAGACTAGAGTGCAGTGGCCGCTTCCGGCCACCGCAGCCTCCACCTGCTGGGCTCCAGCGATCCTTCCGCCTCAGCCTTCCGAGTAGCCGGAACTACAGGCGTGCGCTACCACGCCCGGCTAATTTTTTTGATTTATTGTAGAGATGAGTTTTCGCCTGCCCAGGCGGGTCTCGAACCCGCGGGCTCAGGCAATCCACTCACCTCAGCCTCCCAAGGCGCGGGATTACAGGCTGAGCCA
>CAUYQG010295301.1:0-10570 GCA_963574415.1 Tarsius wallacei | reverse complement strand
CTCCTCCCCTTCCCTTCCCTCCTGATGAAATCCCGATGCTTCTCCAGCCTCTTGTATGATACCAAAATTCTCTTCCTCGTTGTTTACAATAATTATAAAATAAAATGGCTACCTCTTAGGACATTATTTTATATTAGGCATTTTGCAAACCCATAATCCTGCATGTCTCATTTTCCAAATGATGACACAGGGCTTTGTGAGCTGGGCTCAATCCTAGAGTCTGTCTGTCTGATTCTGGAACTTGTTTTATTTTCCTCCATACACAGTCATTCATTCATGCATTTTAGTAAATTTTAAATTGAGCTATACAATGTACGAAAAACTGTTCTAAGCACTAGGTATGGTGACAAACCGCCAGACAAGGTCCTGCTGTCAAAGAACAAACTTCATTCTAGCAGTGGGAGAAAAAAAACAATGAACAAGAAATAAACACACCCATCAGACAATGTTGGACGGGGTAACTGCTATGGTCACACTGGCTTGGTGAGCACAGTGCTGGGGGCTTCTCCATTGGCTGCTTGAGAAGTGAGTGACAATTGGTCACTTCATGCTGATGGGTGTCAAACACAGCCGGAAGGAAGTGGGATCCAGAGCAGAAAGGAGCCGTAAATGACATCAGGACGTCAGGAGGGGGCATGGCCGACTTTGGAGAAAATCCTGAGTGGTGCAAATCTACTGAACCACCATTTAGAGGCGTCTTCATTCTTCATCTCCAGCCCTCCTTTATTAAGTTGTGTAGATCATCTCCTCTGTTATACCTAATAGCAAGCAACTCTTCAATCCTTGTCCGTTTTGTCCCTCTATGCTTGGTCAGGTGCCCTACCGAGTGTTTCCCGGGCTAACACTGAAGCCTGAGGAGGCTTAAAAAACAATTGCAGGCCAGGCGTGATGGTGCATGCCTATAGTTCCAGCTACTTGGAAGGCTGAGGCAGAAGCATCGCCTGAGTCCAGCAGGTCGAGGATGTGGTGGCGGTGAGTGTGCCACTGCACTCCAGTCTAGGCGACAGAGTGAGACTCCAACTCAAAAGAAGAAGGAAAAAAAGAACAATCGCAGCAGAGGTAGCAGCAGCAGTAACTACCTTGAGCTTCACTCAGGGACTGTGCCTAACTGCACCTCTCTCACCCTCTGCAGTTCCCTGGACAGCTGGTTCCCTTCCCCACCTCTGCCCACAGCCTCACACCCAGTTTCTCTGTCTCTGCCCAGCCCCCTTCAGGCTGGAGGCTTGGTCAGACCTGATGCCTGGCTTTGGGTTTGGTTACCCTCCCTCCCCCGGGTTCTTGGATCCTTCTTGACTCTTCTTAGCTCCAGTCTGGTCACCTGGACGCTGAGGCCCACGACCAGACTCAGAGACTCCAGACCCCACTTCTAGGCGGCTGCTATTGCAACCCTATTGCAGGGACCCTGGGAAAACAGAAGACATGCTCATTTCCATTTCTGTCTGGGGTGTGGGAATTCTTCCAAATTTGGTGACTCTTCAACTTCCTCTTTGGTTTCTCCTAAGAAGTGACTGGGGGATCTCCAGGTGCAGCAAGGGTTGGAGGACAAGAACATGTGTATTGAGAGTACCCCAGTGACAAACAGGTAAACCAGACCTCTTATCACATCATCAGCCATGGCATGGGAACTTCTGCATTTCCAGGAAGACTTGGAGACATGTGTGTTTAGAGCATAGTCAATCCCTGGCACTGTGTAGTGCTCTGAACTGGGTCAGAAGGCAGAAGTCTGTGAGATGGCCAAAGGGTGTGGGCAGGGGAACAATAGCTTCATACATATGCTATATGCACCACCCAAATCCCCCAAGTTGTCTGTGACCCTCATATCCTACATTGTTTGAATGAAGTTATGACTTTTTTCTATGTTTGAAAGTAAAAGAGTCATTTTGGAAACATAATAAAATTTAGGCAAGAAAAAGAATAATAAAAATTAAACACTTAACATGTTGCTATTTTCTTTATTAAAAAAAACTTCATCACTGTCAAAATGAGATCACTCTTCATAGAATTCTCTATAACCACTGTTAAAAGAAAGCTTTAGACACATTAAACAGAGTTTCCTTGAGCCAAGAATGGTCATGACTCCCCAGCACTAAGAAACAGAAGAGGTTCAGAGAGTCCAGTAGCATGAACAGTGAGCTTTTATAGCTGAACTTGGAAGCAAAGTAGAGAAACCACCTAATTGGCTGCAGCTGGGCATCTGTCTTATGTGGGCAGGATGTGATGACTTGGCTGCCAGTGATTGGCTGAAGCTCAGCTATTTGTGATTGGCTGAAACTAGCTATTTGTTACCAAAAAAATATACTCTTAAATTAGGTTTCAGATTGTTTACTAAGTTAGGGTGTTAGGTTGTCATGTAGGAACTCAAAGTATGGAAGTAGCCACCAGTGGCCTCTTGCTTATTTAACACCTCTTTGTGGATTTTTTGTGTGTTTGTTTTTTGTTTTCATATGTACAACATATTGTGAACAGCTTTCCAGGTGGCTGAATGTCATCCCAAAACAGCTTTTTAAATGGCTGTGGAGCACCCTATGGTATGCAGGTACTAGAATCTATTTCAAGCCGGGTGGAGTGGCGCACATCTATAATCCTAGCACTTTGGGAGGTGAAGGCGAGAGGATTGCCTGAGTCCAGGGGTTCGAGACCAGCTTGGGCAACTTGGTGAGGACTCATCTCTACAATAAACGAAAAACTAGCCAGGTGTGGTGGCACACACCTGTGGTCCCAACTAATTGGAAGGCTGAGGTGGAAGGATTGCCTAAGCCCAGCAGGTTGAGGCTGTGGTGGCCGTGAGCATCCCACTGCACTCCAGCCTGGGTGACAGAGTGAAACTTCAACTCAAAAAACAAATAAACAAAAAAAGAACTCATTTTAGTAATTCCCTATGGTTTAGATGAGTTCCAAATTTCATTATTATAACTCAGAAATTAACAACTAAGCTGCTGCATACAGCCATGGTTATTCCTTTAGGACAAATTGCTTGATGTTGGTTTGCTAGGTCATGGATATGAACTCTTATAATTGCTACATCGTACTCCACTGCTCTATACAAAGTAAGTTTTCATTTTGAATTCTGTTAGCCGGGCTTGTGGGTATGTGTTGTCATTCTATGATATTTCCTCCTGACACAGCTGCCTTGGTTGTCTACTTAGCCTGTTTTCACTGGAATGGTAGACAGTGGGCCATAGAGTTGGCTCTAGTACCTACCTGGGCAAAGGCCCAAAGAAACCTCTATAACTGGCTTATGCCAGGGATGGCCAGTGTGGATATCGGTAGGGCAGAGCAATATATGATTTGAGAAATTCCATGCTGTTCCTATTAAACAACACACAGAGATTAATAGAATCTGAGATCACAGACCTGGGCTTGAATACTGACTTTGACTTGAGCAAGATGTCTCTGAGCCTCACTTTTCTCAGCTGAGAAATTGAATTATATTATCACATCCTGGCAGGGTTTATTGGAAGTTAAATAGAATCAGATGCGAAAAACCCATAGCATAGGGTGATACCCAGTGGACCCTCCCCATACAGTAGCTAGAATTGTTATCAAATAGGCACAATAACTTGAGCTAATATAACAAATCTTTTGTTTAGCTAAGGCCCTTGAGAGACTTGTTAAACTGCTAAGAATGATTTCTAACTGGTATAATGATTATTCTCACGGGAAGAGATGCCCACATGAGTTAATTCCCTTAAATGTTTACTATATTCTATGTTTCATAATTTGGTGTTTCTTAACATTCCCTGTGATATTTTATTTGGCTTCACAGACTCTATTTTCATGCAGCTTGATCTAGCAAACCTCCCTGGCAAGGGAAAGGCAAACCCAGGCTAAGCCACCAGGCTGGCTGGCCTGTGAGCTGGAGGAAATTGCAGATTTGAGGTCTTACTAATTCCTCACAGCTCAGGTCTTCTGGGTGGGTTCCAGATGTCTGTATTTATTTATTTTGTAGAAGTCTCACTCGACACTTGCCCAGGCTGGAGTGCAGTGGCACACACTGCCACTGCAGTCTCTACCTGCTGGGCTCAGGCAATCCTTCCACCTCAACCCTCCAAGTAGTTGGGACTACAGGTGCATACCACCACGCCTGACTAATTCAGGTGTCTGTACTATTAGCAAACTGCCAGATAATTCTTACAGCTGGCTGGGCATGTGACTGCAAACTGGCACTGGAAATGTTAGAAAGTAACCATAAATTGGATATCTGGGGACTTCTAGAAAGAAGAATGACATTTTTGTTTCATTCTGTTAAAAAACACTAACGAAAACATCATTTCTACTATACCCAAAAGGGAACGTGGTCTAGGGTCTTTGAACGAGGTTCATCTTCAGTTTTAAACCTCCTGATATGACTTGATACTTTTCTTTCTACCCTAGACCAGCCCTCTGGGGGCCATGAAGGCTGATTTTTTGGGGGTTCGTGGTGTTATCAGTGCACCAAAGCCCAGAATTCCCTTTCCTTCCCCGGGGACCTGTTTATTCTGGTGGATGTGCTGTTTTCCATTTAAATGTCCTTTGGCAATAAAAGTGCTACCTCCCACAGCAGGCCCTGAGCTGGCTGTCCTACAGAAGCCACATGTTCATGACCGGCAGCTCTCTCTGGAAAGAGGGAGCTTTAAAGTGCAGTTCTAAAGTGAGTCTTCCCAAGAAGACAACTGCAGTTCCATTGTAGGTTAGTTTAAATAAGAGCTTCTATATTTCCTGCTCCCTCAAGGCTTCTGTGTATCTTCCCAGTTCATGGAGTCAATTATCTGGGCCTCAGGCACGTTTTACCAATTATTTCAAACTCTCATAACAACTTGGAAAGCTCAGCATAGGGGCTGGTGGCCTCTTTTGGCTGCCAGGTGTTACCCTCTCAGAATCTTACAACAGTGTGCATTACCTGTAGACCCCAAAGGACTTAATATTCCCCATTCCTTTTCTTTGTCCATCTGGCCCATCAGACACTCTGTCCCAGGACACTGAACCTTAAACATGTGATGTAAAGTTCGGAGTGGGTCCAGTTGGAACATGTGGGGCACCTGTCTGTGTGTCACCCGGCTCCCACGTGGAAGCCTGTTGTGGGTTTTCTGCAGCCTAGAGCTCAGGGATCCATGACTGCTGCCCATTCTCTGCTTTCCAAGACTGTTCAGACCCCACCAATCCTGTAAGTGAGCCCCCCATCCTCACAGGTGTTAGATACATTCCATTTGTTGCTTCCTACCAAGAGATTATTGGGCCCAGTTTACAGATAAGGAAGTTAAGCTTTGTGTTAGAGTTTTTGAGCAAAAAAATTCTCTCCCAGAGAACTCAGGTATGTTGGAATACTCCATCCAGGCTGTGCTGGGAGGGGTCTGGAGACCTGGTATCTAAAAAAGATGATTACTCTTTGGTTTGATGTCCTTACTGAAGCCTGCAGACAAGCTTATTTCCTGTGCTGTGCATTCAACTTGGTCAAATCCAGGTCAACACAGAATGACAGCTTGTTATTGAGTACAGTTCCACTGGGCGTGACAGGCAAAGCGATTTAAGTTAGAACACAGACAGATACACACATATACACATTCTTAACAGAAGTTTGTGTACCACACACACATATATTGCTGTGTTAGAAAAATACAGAATACAGTACCCTAATCTAATTCATGTGACTTATTGCTCAGAAAGAGGAAAAGCTTTTTTTGAAGTTAAAAAATAAATTGAATTAAAAT
Source organism: Tarsius wallacei (assembly GCA_963574415.1). NCBI lineage: Eukaryota > Metazoa > Chordata > Mammalia > Primates > Tarsiidae > Tarsius > Tarsius wallacei. The sequence continues at coordinate 4,883 of CAUYQG010295301.1, read as the reverse complement.
AATACAGCAAACAAATTAACTGGTTCATCTTAGGAAAGGCACAAATTGAGATGAAGTTCTGAGATTGGAGAATCTTCAGCGGAGTAGGGATAAACTCGGGAGAGTTTCAGGTTCAGATTCAGGTCCCAGATGTGTCATCTCAGAGTACATACATCTTCTTGGTCTCCCCTCTGGCTGGGATGAATGACCTCTGAGCTCTCACTTGCTTTCGGCCATCCATCCTTTATCTGCAAGTATGAGTGAAACCAAGCCTGGGCGAGAGAGAGAGAGAGGCCCGCTTTGCCCAGTGTCTAAGGAGCCAGTGACAGCGGCAAGTTGGAGTTTTTCTGATAACTGAGAGGGAAGTTCTGGAAAGCCCATGAAATAGAAAACCAAGAGTTCTAGCTGGTGTTAACCCAAGGGCATGGGCGAAAAGTGTGTTTCCAGGTGCAGTATGTCCTGTCAGAGTTGGGGAAGTTCCGATGAGAGCCATCTTCTGTCTGTTCACTGTTTTCTTCCAACATTCATTGAAAATTCCTTGTTGCTCACCTACCTGTTGCCAGATACCGTACTGTGTACTGTCCTTCCAAGGTGGACAAGCATCCACTGTTTGTCCTCCAGAGCAAGACAGATAGGTAATCTGTCCTGTATAGTCCCCCTGTGCTGGTGCAAAGCTACTAGTTAGCATTCAGGTCAAAGGAGCAGAGGGGAACACTGATCTTGCTGTGTATTGAGGGGAAGTGGGATGGTGGAGGTAAGGTAGAAGGTCAGAAAGGTCTTGTACAGCTAGGAAGGGATTGTCTAGCTACTTGTCCATTGGATATATTATTTAATTAAACCATGATTTTGTCTCTTCATATGTAAAAAGGGAAAAAATAACACCTTCACAGATTAAATGGGAAAATCTATTAAAATGGAAAGAGCTCAATAATATCCCATTGTATGTATATACCCCATCTTCCTTATTCATCCATCAATGAACATTTACGTTATTTCTACCTCTTGGTTATTGTAAATTATGCTGCCGTGAACATGGGAGTGCAAATTATTCAGGCTTAAAAAAGAAAGAAATCCTATCATGTGCTACAACATGGATGGACCTTGAGAACCTTATGCTAAATAAAATAAGCCAGTCAGGGAAGGGAGGATACTCCATGATTCCAGGTTTAGGAGATGCCTAGAGTAGTTAAACTCATAGAAGCAGAAAATAGAACAGTGGATGCCAGGGGCTGAGGGGAGGGAGGAATAGGAGTTGTTCAATGGGTCTAGAGTTTCAGTCACATAAAATGAGAAAACTCTAGAGATCTGCTGTACAAAAAAGTGTCTATATTAACAATGTTGTACTGTGCACTCAAAAATGTGTTAAAAAGGTAGATTTCATGCTACATGTTTTTCACAATAAAAAAAGGAGAAGGGCTTAAGCAAACAATGCTATATACTCTTTATGAATATTTACATTTGCAGTAAATGTACAAAAACATGGGAGGAAGTTTACATAACAATTTTTGGCAAGGATTTCTATTCCAGAAAGAGGAGACAAATGGAATTGGAAAGGGGAGTACTCTGATGTGTCTGTAATTTTTTATTTCTTAAAACCAAAGGGATCCAAAGCAAATGGGGAGATATGTTGCCTTTATAAAACCATAGTGAGGTGTACATTGGGATTTATCATCTTTATTATGGTTAAAATATTTAACAATAACAATTAAGAATAAGGTAGTGCTCAGTAAAGCACTTGGTATAGAGAAGGGCTCAAAAAGTGGCAGCCAAACAACACAAACTAAAACACAGAACACACACAGAGGTGTGGAAACACGAGGGTGCTGTGCTTCTAAAAGAGTTCATACATCCATGAGGCTGGGGTATGTGGGATCAAGAGGTTGAGAAAGGGCTGGGTGCAGTGTCTCATGCCTATAATCCCAGCACTTTGGGATGTGGAGATGAGAGGATTGCCTGAGCCCAGGAGTTCGTGATCAGCCTGGGCAACTTAGTGAGACCTCATCTCTACAATAAATAAAAGAATTAACTAGGCATGGTGTTGTGCACCTGTAGTTCCAGGTTCTTGGAAGCTGAGATGGAAGGATCGCTTGAGCCCAGCAGGCTGAGGTTGTGGTAGCTGTGAGCATGCCACTGCACTCCAGCCTGGGCAGAGTGAGACTCTGATGAGAGAGAGAGAGAGAGAGAGAGATTGAGGAAGAAAGCCAGACCAGGTCACAGGGAGCACCCATATGCTAGCCTAGAGCTTACACTGCTGGTCTGGCATGGAGTGAAATGAAGTCTCAGTTCCAAAGTGCATACCATCATCAGGGGATCAAACATGGCTCCAACTCTATACAACCCATTCACCAGGAAGGCTTCCTAAAAGAGGGGGTCTGCTGATACTACTGAGTCTGTGGTCTCTCTCTCTCTCTCTCTCTCTCTCTCTCTCTCTGTCTGTCTCTCTCTTTCTCTCTCTCTCTCTCTCTCTCTCTTCCTCTCTCTCCATATCACCTTGGAGTCACCAAGCCTTCCTTGGATAGGAAGATAGAAGGTAGTTACTCTGATTGAATGAGAGAAGGCATATAATAAGACTTTTTGTGATCTGATGGCTTGAAGAAACAGCCATCGCACTTTACTTAGGGATTACTGGGGAAGCAAGGAGGTTCATGGTTCTGACTGTGAGGTGATGGATTCCACAACAGCACCATCCTAAAGCCTCAGGGTCAGCTATGAGGTGGCTGGGTCTAAGGAGTCAAACAATGGTCACTCAGGGCTCTAACAGTTTCCCAGGGCACAACTGCAAAGGGCACAGTCCTGTCAGCTGCAGCTCAGGGTGGCATTTCAGGTTGGATCTTCCGTGGCAGCTACCAAGCACTGCCAGCCCTCCACCTATGTGAATCTGCCCTTCTGTGAGAGGTGGCAACCACCATTGTCCTGCGACAACCTTTTGTTTCCTGTTCCCACTGTGTTTCCAAGCAAAGTCACAACTGGGATGGGTGCAAATTCCAGGTCTCTGCAGCCTCACCCTCAAGAGGGGCCAGAAAAGCATTTTGTACCTAAAGGATGTGGCCATTTTTGCTGGGAATTCTCTCTACCAAGAGGGAAGAGATTGAAATTGTTTTCACAGAAAAGGCCTGAGATAGTTGATTTTGTAACAGTCTCCACTGAACATAACATGGGATAGTGGGTGTCTCCACTCCTGAAATTAATTCCCAGATCCTGACACCTGTGGCTGCTACATATGTTGGAGACTGCATTACCACAAATGGAGTGGCTTAAGACAAATATTCTAGTCTCACATTTCTAGAGACTAGAAGCCTAAAGTCAAGATATTAGCAGGGTCATGTTCTCTCTAAAGGCTCTAGGGAAGAATTCTTCCTTGCCTGTTCCTAGCTTCTAGAGTTACCTGCAATCCTAGGTATTTCTTGGCTTGTAGCTGCATCACTTTAATCTCTGCCTCTGTCTTCAAATAACCTCCTTCCCTTCATGCCTCTGTGACTCTTTATCTCCAAATCTTCTTCTTTTTATAGGTACTCCAGCTTTAGGATTTAGGTCACATCCTAATCCAGCATGACTTCATCTTTACTTAGTTGTTTCTGCAAAGTCTCTGTTTCCAAATAGGTCCATTCATAGATTTTGGGTGGACATAAATTTTTGGAGGACACCATTCAACCCACTATAGAGGCTTAGAAAGCATCTGGATTTTGAACATAGCTACCCAAGGAGAGCTTTCATGCAGTTACTTATGATCCCAGCTTTATTGAAAAAGGACAAATTATACTGGTCTTCCCTTAAGACACTTGTAAATGTTGCGGGGGGCAATGAACCAGTGGACTCTGAAAACGGCAGAGAACAGATTTAAATTCTACTCTTTCTTATGAGATTAGAAGATGTTGAAGAACAGGGTGTGACTGAGGCCTTTGTTCCCCGGGGAGAGATAGGAGCAAATTACTGCACCCAAACTGAATAGAGGAACTCACTTGTTTAATGATGGAAATGGATTCATCCTTGACTTCTTCCTGAGCATGTGACCGCACAGCAAGAGATGGAAATTGCAATCTTATTTGAGGGTAGGAGTAGCCCTGTGATAATGATCTGAAGTTGATCAGGGCAGCATCTGACCTCAAGGATTTAAAGCTCAGTGAAAGGAAGGACAAGTAAACAGTCCAAGTATTCATCAATGGAATCTGAGCCAGATGTGCAGGTTTCAAAGTCACTTGGTTAAAGGAAATCCTTTGCCTTAGACTTTCCCTCTTTCCCCTTCCCATGATCCTGAACCACAAAGGCCTATAACCTGGTTTCGATCATCCATAAGAAAGCAGCTCATGATTAGCTAGGAGCTAAAGGTTTCTGAAACACAGCTGGGAGAGGGAAAAGAAAAATATGGAAGGAACTTGGATCTCTAGCCCTACTCTAACCAAAACAGACATAACAATACTAAATGTGTATCCACCTAACAATGGAACTTCAAAATACATGAAACAAAATCTGAAAGAACTGAAAAGAAAAATAGATGGTTCACAATTAGAGTGGGAGACCTCAACACTCCTCTCTCAGGAAACAGAAAACTAGATAAATCAGGAAGTACATCAAAGACCTGAAAATAACATTAACCAACTGGATTTAATTAATGTTTATAGAACACCACCAATTGACAACAAAATGCACATTCCTTTCAAATGCACATGAAATGGTCACCAAGACAAACTACATCCTGTGTCATAAAGGAAATATGGTAAAAATAAAAAGAATTGGAACCACATAAAATATGTTCTCAGACTACAATGGAACTAAACTAGAAATCGGTAATAGAAAGATAATAGGAGGCCAGACTCGGGGGCTCAGCCTGTAATCCCGCGCCTTGGGAGGCCGAGGTGAGTGGATTGCCTGAGCCCATGGGTTCGAGACCCGCCTGGGCAACTTGG
>CAUYQG010295296.1:0-29334 GCA_963574415.1 Tarsius wallacei | reverse complement strand
CGATCCTTCCGCCTCAGCCTTCCAAGTAGCTGGAACTACAGGCGTGCGCTACCACGCCCGGCTAATTTTTTGATTTATTGTAGAGATGAGGTCTCGCCAAGTTGCCCAGGCGGGTCTCGCCAAGTTGCCCAGGTGAGTCTTGAACCCACAGGCTCAGGCAGTCCACTCACCTCAGCCTCCCAAAGCAAGGGATTACAGGCTGAGCCACCCAGCCCAGCTTGGCATTTGATTGTGATTGCATTGATCCAACTGGGAGAAAATTAGATAATTGGAAATCTTTGAAATACCGTGTCTTCCAATCCACAAAACTGTGTCTTTCTCCATTTACTTCGATATTTTTAAGTCAATGCTTTGTAGTTTTCAGTATACAGATCCTGCGCATATTTTGGTATATGTATACCTAAGGGCTTGACTTGGTTTTGCAGTATTGTAATTTTAAAAAAAATAAGATTTATTATGTGTATTTGAAGTTTAAAACATGATGTTATGGGATGCATGTAGACAGCACAGTGGCTACCTTAGAGAAGCCTGTTCACATCTCTCTCGTCTCATAGAGTGATATTTTTTTGACAAGAACAGCTAAAGTCTACAGAGTGTAACTAGAGTCCCTACTACAGTGCAGTTTTGTGATCTGTGGTCCTTGTGCTGTGCACCAGCTCGTAGCTGTGCTCATCCTGCATGGCGGCTGGTTAGCATGTCCTTTGACCTGTCTCCCCATTTTCTCTCTCCTACCCTCTCACCCATGGCCACTGCTGTTTCATTCTTCTTCTCTGTGTCCATGAGCTTTTAAAGAACTTCTCATCCAAGTGAACTCGTGCACTATTTTTCTCTCTGTGCCTGGTTTACTCCACTTAGCATCATGTCTTCAAGGTTCAGCTGTGTGTCAATGGAATTTTTAAAATTCAAAGTCTAAGTGTGCATTATTGTATATAGAAATATTTTACAATTTCATATAGGTTGTTTAATTTATAGGCAAAGTGATTTTTTTTTGTTTTGTTTGTTTTAATTATAAAGATGTGGGATACAATTCAGGGTTAGGTGTACAAACGATTATGCAGGTACCCTTGTTGATGAGATATGCCCCTCCCTCCCCTAGCAGTTTCCCTCAACTGCCAATGCCACCCACCTCCCCTGATAGTTTCCCACTACTGCCAATCTCTTCCTTATAGTATTACAATTGTTCAAGGTCCACTTATGAGTGAGAACATGATGCTCTGTTTTTTGTTTCTGTGATAGATCACTGAGTATGATCGACTCCAAATCCATCCAAGCTGCTGCAAAGTCCATATGTTTGTCTTTCTTTATGACTGCATAATATTCCATTGTGTATATGTACCATATTTATTTATCCAGTCCAGCTTTGATGGGCAGCATGGTTGGTTCCATGTTTTTGCTATTGTGAATAGAGCTGCAACAAACATGTGTGTGCAGGTATCTTTTCTGTAGAATGATTTGAGTTCCTCCAGGTATATTCCCAATAGGAGAATTGTTGGATCATATGGAAGGTCAATTTCTAGTTCTTTCAGGAATTGTCACTCTTTCAGAGTGGTTGCACTAGTTTGTATTCCCACCAATAGAAGCGTTCCTTTTTCTCCACATCCTTGCCAGCATCTGTTGTTGTTTGCTTTATTAATGATGACCATTCTTACTGGGGCTAGGTGGTATCTCAATGTGATTTTGATTTGCATTTCTCTGATGATGAGTGAGGCTGAGCACTTTTTCATGTGTCTGTTGGCTGCCCGTATATCTTCTTTGCAGAAGTGTCTCTTCATGTCTTTTGCCCACTTTTTAATGGGGCTGTTTGTTTTTTTCCTTTCGGCACATTTGAGTTCCTTGTAGATCCTAGATGTTAGGCCTTTGTCAGATATACAGTTGGCAAATATTAGTTCCCATTCTGTGGGCTGTCTCCCTGCTCTCTTGATGATTTCTTTTGCTTTGCAGAAGCTCGTTAGTTTGATGAGGTCCCACTTGTCCATCTTATTTCTTAAGGTGTTGGTCTTTAGGGTTCTGAATAGGAATTGTTTGCCAGTTCCAATTTCCATAAGGGTTTTCTAAGGGTTTTCAATTTCTCCTGCGTTTTCTAAGATTCTTATAGTTTTAGGTTTTGCGTTTAGGTCTTTGATCCATTTAGAGTTAATTTCTGTGTATGGTGACAGCTAGGGGTCCTGTTTCAATATTCTACATGTGATCAGCCAGTTTTCCCAGCACCATTTACCAACTAGGTTCTCCCTTCCCCATTGGTATTTGTTGGAGGCTTTGCCAAAGATGAGTTGGTTGCGGACTTGAGGCTTTGCTTCCAGAATCTCTATCCTGTTCCATTGGTCTATGTGCCTGTTCTTGTACCAATACCAGGCTGTTTTGACTACTGTAGCCTTAAAGTTTGAAATCTGGACGTGTAATACCTCCTGCGTTGTTTCTTTTGCTAAGGATTGTTTTGGCTATTCGTGGTCGTTTATGTTTTCATATGAATTTCTGTATTGTTATTTCCAGGTCTGAGAAGAATGATGTTTGTAACTTAATGGGTATTGCATTGAATCTGTAGATCGCCTTTAGTAACAAAACAAACAACTCAATATAAATATGGACAAATATTTTAATGTATACTTCAACAACACAAAAAAGGTGCACAAAGTAAGCAAAGGAAAAGGTGCTCAACAGCATTAGACTAGAGAGCAGCAGATCAAAACCATAAAGACATACCATCACACAGCTGTCTGAATGTCTGATGTTTAAAGGCATGAGTCCATGGAATGCTGGTGCAGATGGAGAGCAGCTTGAATGCTTATCCCCTCCTGGTGGGTGTATAAGGCCAGTGTTGAAAGCAGTGGGCCACGTCAGAAAATGTTAAACACGAGCTTACCATATGACTCAATGACTCGATTCCTGGAATTAATGTCTTTGAAATGCAAATGTTTGGATACAAATGCTCATATCATATAGCTTTTTATTTGTAATATCCAAACTGAAGACAGTCCAAATGTCCATCAATAGGTAAAGAGGTAAACACATTGTGCCATGGTCAAACAACAGAAGGCTTCCCAACCCTGAAAAGGAACCAGCCCTGCTACACACAGTGTCCAAAATTGCCATGTAGAAACAGAGGCACCAAATAAAAACTAGGAAGGAACACACACTGTCAGACTCCACAGACATGAAGTTCTAAAAACCAGAAACAATGACAGGAATCAGGCTGATGCCTGCCTAGGGGCAGGGACAGAGGGAGAGGTGGACTCTGGGGGAGGGTGGGGGCAGCGGTGAGAAAACCTTCTGGGTTGATGGAAACGTGTTTTATGGGTGTATACGTGTGTCAGTAGTTACCAAGTTGACATTTTAAATATGTGAAATTTATTTTACAACAATTACACCTCATTAAACATAAGATGGCACAGAGATATTTCAAGTCAGACAAAAGCTGGCAAATGTCCTGCCATAGAAATACATTGGAAATACAGAGTAAAAGATGTTGTCAAGCTTACAGTTTTTTACAGAAACCCCAGGTGATCCTAGAAGTAAGCAGAGATATTCAGGAAGGAATGAAGACTTCCAGAAAAAGTAAATATGAAAAAAATTAACTGCTTAAAGCAACAACTATAATAATGCAGTATGAACCTTATAAATTATGTAGAGTAAAAGTTTTATATTAGAGTGCAAAAAATGAAGATAACTATTGGAAGTGGCTTGCATTTCAGAAAAATATTAAAATACTTATGTAAACATGAACTACTCATATTGTATTGGTATTGTATTGGATACTTTATTCACAGGGAAACTGCTAATAATACAATAACTAAAATATAATGAAAAAGAAGTTGATTAAAATAATTGATTTATCTGAAAGAAATCAAGAAAGATGAAACAAAGAAACAAAAGTAGATGGGACAAATAGACTCAAATAGTAAGATGGTAGGTTTAAATACAATTATATTAGCAATAATATTACATGTAAAAAACTGAGTGATCCAAAATAAAAGACAGTATAAAATTTGCAAGAGGCATATTTTAAATAAAAGGTTACAGACAGGTTGAACATTAATGAATATTAAATAGGAGTCATGGAACATTTTCTAAAGGAGACATTTTATTAAAAAACAGGAAGATACAAAACTCATGACTGCATGTGCACCCAATAATGTTGTTAAACATGTAGGAAAAAGTTGACCTAAGGAGAGAAAGAATAATATCCACAAGCACAGTGAAGATTTTAATGGGCTTTCTGCAGAGGGTGAGAGAATAAAGAATCCAAAAATGAGTGTGAAAATGGACTTGCCAGACACAACTCACTCTTCTAGTTGGTATAGATAGAATACTACCTAGCAACTGTGGTGTAAATTCTTTTTTCAAGTGATCAAGAAACATTTACCAAGCTGGATTTGGCAATGAAACACATGTCAACAAATTGAAAGTAAATAAAAGCACACAAACTATGTTTTCTTGCACAATGAAATCATACTATAACACAATATCAGAAAGATATAAATAATTGCACAAACACTTCCTTATTTTATGAGTAAAAGAAGTACAGTGCAAATGGAAAATATTTTGAATTGAAAAATAATTTGTGTCATAGCAAAATTTGGAATGCAGCTAAAACTGTGCCCAGAGGAAATGTTATAGCCTTAAGTGTTTCACAAGAAAAGTTTAGTAAAAGTTCTAGGCTTCCACCACCTAAAGCCAGGAAAAGAACAGCAAATTATACCCCAAAATAGAATAAAGAAAATGATAAACTAAGATGAGAAACTAAGAATGTTCTGGATGAGCAGGTTTTTATTTGCTTTTCCATTGTCTATGTTGTTCCAACCAAAAAATAAGACGAGCTCTTGTTCACTCATATACTTACAAGTGTCAGGCATCATGCTAAACTCTACAAGGAAGACCAAGAGCACAGTCGAGTTGAGGGGTCAAAGCTAACCCATTAAATCTTCAAAAAAAGACAAGAGAATCACAGCTAAGGGGATAACATAATTTTCACAAGGCCAAATTAAAAACAACAACAACAACAGTAAGTCCTGTTATGACTCATCTGCATTGTAAGGGAGGTGTGTGCTGAATGGTGACAGGGTGAGGTGGGCAGTTCACCTCTTTGCTCTGTCCCTTGGGCTGCACTTGGGGCATTGGAAATTCCTGACTGCCCTGCCATGAATCCTGCCCTGCCACGTGCACATGTATGACACCTCTATTTAAGAACTGTGGGTTCCTTCTCTATTTTAGAAGCTAAAACTGCTGTGCATGGTGGCTCATGGCTTCAATCCCAGCTACTTAGGAGGCTGAGACAGGAGAATAGCTTGAGGCCAGGAGTTGGAAACTAGCCTGGGCAAAATAGTGAGATGCAATCTTTACAAAAAAATAAAAAAACTAAAGCACTTTGGTTTGAACTTCTACTACCACACGCCTGCATCAGGATGGGAGTGATGACAATTGCTTTTGCCCCTGTGAAGATGAAGACCAAGGGCTTAGAAAGTGGACAATGCTGCATGCTCCGGATACCACACAGCACAGTCAAGGGTTAAGACCCAAGACACGTCTTCTGTCCTGTCCCTTCAGAGAGATGGCATTCAGACATCCTGCTCCCATCCCTTCAGAGTGATGGCACTCAGAGTTCAGAAGGGGAAGAGAAGGCTTTGGGCTGGAGCCTTTGTACAGGCAGTGTTGGAAATACCCAATTGAGCTGGACTGGACAGCTGGAGAGCGACCCAGAAGACCGAGGGCAGGGAGTGAACATGCAGGCTGGTGGGAGAACACATGGCTGCACATGGGACCAGGGCCCCAGGCACCCTGAGACTGCAGACACAGTATGTTTTCCCCTTAAGAAATTACTAATTAGATACAATTCTCCGGTTTGGTCGTCGACACTTTTCATTTTCAACTGCATCAGTATGTGTAACACACTTGGCCCAAATAGTTTTTCTACCATCCCAGGGAGACTGAGTAAAGAATCAACTCTGCCATGGCTGCTGTGCCCACCAGTGCTGTAATCGGAGGGCTTCTGGGTAGATAGGTGCAGGCGCTGGGCGTCAACAGGGCCAGCAGCAGAACTGGAGCCTCCAGGCCGAGCCATGCGGGAAACTCACTTGGGCGATTTTCATGTTTCCCGGGTCATCACCACCGTCAACAGAAGAACCTCAGTCTTGCTCTAATACGGCCGTAAATCCTTTCTTGGTCCTGACCTGTAACTAGACATAGCTTATTCAGGATACTATGGCATATTTCAAATAGCAATAAATAACCAAGCTTTATAACCACTGTGAAATGAGAATTCTAGATTTAAACCTGTTTTTCAATATAAAGTCATGGCAATGGAAGTTCAAGCATAAAAACAAAGTTATATAACAGGAATAATCAATGAAAGATGTGAAGAAGCAGATGTGCAGGGGGGAAGCACGCACACACACCAACTCACACACACACACACACACACACACACACTCACGCCTGCCGCGTCACATGAGCCGCGAACCCTGCCACAGTTTATTTAGAATTTATAAGCATGCATAACTCTGAAACCTCGCAAATCACTGCTTAGGCATTTTGACAAGAGTTCAGATAAACAGAGAGAATTAACTGTTGTGGTTCATTTTTTCGTAATTGGCTCAGCAAACAAAAGAAAAATACTGAAAGTATTTTGCCGCTGAGGATGGAGGAACCAGGGTCACACCAGTGCTCACAATTGTCAGTTTGTGTGGCTTAGAGAAATAACACTGTGAAAGCAACCCATGGACTAAGTAACAAGGAACATACAACAGCTTTCACCTGCTCTTCTGCTCTGTAGAAAGCTTATAGCTGATGTGAAGGGGTTGCCTACCTTGGTTTTGTGTTTTATAACATTCTACATTTGGAAAGTAAGTTTGTCTAGTTCTTGCCCTAACACTGCTGACTGTTCAACCTTTGGCCATTCACTTACCCTCTCGAAGTCTCTGTGTACTCATTTCTAATCTTAAATAGTAATGGTGCTTACCTCTTAGAAATGGCATGAATATTTGTAGGAACAATGCATTAAAAGCTGTCTGGGTATGGTGACTTCTAGGGAGGAGAGCTATATTGATTCAGTTTCTTTACAATTTATGTCAGTCGTGATCTGCTTTCTTCTTCAGTTACTTACTTTTGTTAAGTTGTGTTTTTCATGGGAATAAGCCGGGATAAAATGAGTCAAGAATGTTGGAATGGGAAGTAGATGTCACACCTGTAAACACTTGATCACTCTGTTTAGAGAGCCTGGGGAGGGATTCACACAGATATCTGGAAGAGGATTTCAGGTAGATACAACAGTGAATTCAAGGCTTTGGGTCGAGAGCATACCTGGTGTTACAATAATAAGAAGGATGGCCACATGGTCAGGGCAAAAAACAACCCCAGGGAAGGTGCATAGCAGGAAAGAGCAATCCCCTAAAAGAACACAGGTGGCACATTCACAACTGAAATGTGAGGTGTGATCCCAGTGCAATAAACCATCCTCATTCCTCAGCCTGGAGGGAAAGGGAGGTCTAGTTACCAGGCCAGCGAGCACCACGGGTCCTGGAGAGCCTGTTGGCCAGGAGCCCTTGCCAACCCTGCACTGAGCAGGAGGCAGGAAGAGGACAACATCTGCCATTCACTCTTCTCCCTCATCCTGAAGTCCCTCTGGTGTTTCTAGTTCTAAGCCCAACAGAAACCAGAGGGCAAGGGTAGCTGGACATAAAGTTCACCAAGCGCAGCCTCTTGGTGCCCAGGGGGGTAGAGAGTGGAGACTTCCTTGAGAGGGGCCAATTGAGCACATCCAGCATTAGAGAAAGAGAGGTCAATGGTCTCCACCCCAGCGGGATGGGAAGGAGACCTAGTCATGAGTGGCACTATGTGCAACTTGGGTTTCAACAAGATCCTTCTGGGCACTGTGTTGAAAGGGCAGAGAAGTGGGTGAAGCAGGTTGGCATTATGAGGCTATTCCAGCAATCAAGTGAGAGATGATGCCAGCTTGTGCAGGCGGTTAGCGTTGAACTTGCAAACAGTGGTCAGAGTCTTGGTATGTTCTAAAGGGACCACCAGCTGGACTTGCTGGTGGATTGCGCCTGGGTGATGAGAGAAGAGATAGCTCAGACTCCAGGATTTCTGCCCTGAGCTCCTGGGAGGGGAGGGAGAAGTCGTCATTTACAAATGTGAGGATCTGCTGGAGAAACTAGGTTGGGAGGAAGATCAAGAGTGGTTTGGACACACTGAGTTTGAACTGCTTAGATAGTCAGAGACTTTAATGAGGTATTTGATACTAGCCTGAAGTTCAAGTAGGAGGTTGGGTCTTGATATATGCATTTGGCAATCAAACAGCAAGGTGACTAGGGAATGCATATGTATGTGTGTGTAAATGGATATACCTAGCACATGGCATTATGTCTTTGATGTCATTCTTGTCCTTGATTATTTTATTCTTTCCCTCTCTTGAATTTGTATACTTTTAAAATGATATTTACCTTGGCATTTTGTAAGACTATAGCCTAAACTATACCCTAAGCAGAATATCTGGTCTGTCCAAGATAGTGTAGACATGTTTCTTGGGGGTCCTGTCACAACAGCACTTGGCCAAGAGATAATCTTTGTCCTCATGGGTCTGAGAATATCCTCTTCTCTCAGATATGCAGGTAGTGATTACCAAGGACCAAAAACAAAACAAAACCAACAACTTAAATTTTAAAAAGACAATAGAATGATATCAGCATTAAAATGAATCACATGTTGAAATTATCTGGCAAAGAATTGAGAAAAACTGTCATAAAAAATACTTCAGCAATTAGTTAGACATTCTCTTGATATAAATAAAAAAATAGAAAAACTTAGCAAAGACATACAAGTTATAAAACAGAAATGGAAATTATAAAAGTGAAAAATTATAAAAATGCACTAGATAAGCTCAATAGTAGTGTTGACATTGAGATGATAGAGGATATAGTCAGTGAACTTAAGAACAGAGCAATAAAATTCCCTCAATCTGAACAATAAATAGAAGAAAAAAAACTGAAAAAAAAACCACCTGTAGGACAATGGCAGAAGAGTCAATGTTCATACTATCAGAGTTCTAGGAGAGGAGTAAGTGAGCAGGGTTAAAAATGCATTCAAAGAAATAATGGTATCCCAAGTTTGACAAGACAAACTTACAGATGCAAGAAACTGAGCAAATTCAAACAATAAACTAAAAGAAATGCACATAAAAACACTTTGTGAATAAACTTCTCGAAGCTAATTATAAAACATGTTGAAAACAGTCAAGAGAAACAATGCATTGCCTATATGTGAGCAGCAGTTCCAATGTCAGTGAATTTCCTGTGTGAAACAATGGAAGCCAGAAAGAAGTGGCATAACATCTTTTCTTCTTTTCCTTTTCTTTTCTCTCCCTTTTCTTAAAGTATAATTCTTTTTTTTTTGCATTGGAGTCTCACTTTCTCGCCCAGACTGAAGTGCAGTGGCCGCTCCCAGCCACCGCAGCCTCAATCTGCTGGGCCGGCGATCCTTCTGCCTCAGCCTTCCAAGTAGCTGGAACTACAGGCGTGCGCTACCATGCCCAGCTAATTTTTGATTTATTGTAGAGATGAGGTCTCGCCAAGTTGCCCAGGCAGGTCTCGAACCCGCGGGCTCAGGCAATCTACTCACCTTGGCCTCCCAAGGCGCGGGATTACAGGCTGAGCCACGAAGCCTGGCCAAAGTATAATTCTTAACTGCTCAAATAAAAGAATTTTCAACTACAAATTCTATATTTGAAAAAAATATTATTGAGGGATGATGGGGAAATAAATACATACTCAGATGAAAAAAAGTAAAAATAATTTGTCACTATTAGATCTAAGTTTAAAGGTTGGCTAAAGGAAAAATTTCATAAAAAATGATCAAAGGAAGAAGACTGGATTAACAGGATGAAAGAAGGTACAACAAAAAGAGTAGAAACATGAGTATGTGCATTCAAATATTTTCTTCATAAGATCTATATATTTGATGATTATAATAAAAATTATAACTCAATTTGATAATACAATTATATTTAAAACAAGGGATGGCAAAGAGATCTAAATAGAAATGAAGTTTCCACATTTCACTTACAGTGGTAAAGTGCTGATAATAGTAGATTATGATAAGCTACCTACTGTAATATGCAGAGAAGATACTATGAAGATTATATAAACAGATACCCTCAACACACTTTAAATAAGTTAAGATAGGATCCTAGGGTCCTAAATAATGTTCAAGTAACACAAAGTAGGAAGAAAAAAATTAAGAGGCATAAGAAACAGAGGAAACAAAGAGAAACCAAATAATACATTGGCAGAGATAAGCTCTAGCATATAATTCCACTAAATGTAAATGATCTAAATATGCTAATAAAAAAACAGAGATTGGCAGAGTGGATAAAAGAAAACATCACCCAACTAAAAGCACTTTATAAAACATTTCAAATTTAATGATGTAACTAGTTTGAAAGAAAGATAAGAAAAAGGGATAATGTGCAAAATCTAATTTTAAAAATTGGAAGTTGCTAGATTAGTATCTGATAAGGTAGACTTTAAAGAAAATAAAATTAATATAGACAAAGAGGGACATTACATAAATGATAAAAAATATTAATCCACCAGGAAGTCATAATAATTCTTAATGTATATTCCCCAAGCAACGAAGCCTCAAAATACATGAATCAACAACTAATAAAGCTGAAATAAGAAATGATAAGTCCCAAATTTATTATTGTGAATTTTAAAACCTCCTTTTTAGAAACTGATAGAGCAGACAGAAAAACAGCTAGGATATGTAAGATCTAAACAACACAATCCATCAACAGTTTTTAATTCACACAAATAGAGCATTCCACCCAACAACAGCAAAATATACATGTATACATGTGTCCACAGAATTTGACATGATTCGCTAAGATAGACCACATACTGGATTATAAAACAAAGCTCAACAAATGGAAAAATTGAAGTCATACAGAGTCTGTTCTCTGACATAATGGAAGCAAGTTAGAAATCAGTAACAGAAGTCAACAGGAAAATCTCTATACACAAGGAAATTAACATTATTATCATTGTTGACATTAACATTATTAACATTAAACATCAGACTTCTAATTAATTCATGGATCAAAAATAAAGTCTCGAAAGAAAATTTTAAAAAACACATAGAATAAAAATTAAAATACAGCATTTCATAGCATATGAGACACAGTTAAACAAATGCTGAGAAATCTATAACACTAATTGATTGTATTACAAAGATTAAATATCTAAGGTCAATCATCTGTTACTATCTCAAGAAACTAGAAAAAGAAGAGCAAAGTAAACCAAAAGAAAGTAGATAAAAGAAAATAATAAAGAGAGAAAAATAAATGAAACTGAAAATAGAAATTCAATAGAAAAAAACCTAAAAGCTGATTTTTCAAAAAATCAATAAAATTGATAAACTCTAGCAAGGCTGCCAAAAATAAAAAGAGCAAAGACACAAATCGGAAATATCAGGTTTAAAGTAAGGGATATCACTGTAGATTCTATAGTAATTAAAAATAAAATATGAGACTATAACAACCAATGTAGGCTCATAAATTTCACAGCATAGAAAAAATAAGCCAATTGCTTAAGACCACAAACTACAAAATTTCAAGATGAACTGGATGATTGGAATAGTTCTATAAACATTGAAGACATTGACTTATAACTAAAAATCTCACCAAAAATAAATATCTAGACTCAAATAATTTCACTGGAGAGCTTACCAATTATTTAAAGAAAAATTAACATCAATTTTACACACTCTCTTCCAGAAAGTAGAAGAGGAGGGGACATTTTCCAGCTGATTTGATAAGGCCAGAATCATCTTCATATCAAACCACTTAAAGACAATACAAAAAGAAAAAAAGGAAAAAAAAAGTGTAACCTAAGCCTTAAGAAAAATACTAGATTTAGCATTAAAATACTTTATTTCCACTCACCATTCTCCAAACCTATGCGCAATTGTTTTCTTGTATTTTGGTTCCATATTGTTTTTGAACACAAGAGACATATTTATCATTTATACAATATGGTATTTTACATTTATCAACATAATCATCACTCTCTTTTCACTTAACTCCTTTTTAAAAAAAAATTCAGGCCTTTGTTCTGGGATTATTTCTCCTTAGTGAAGTTTATAATTTAGCACTATAATAATTTTCTGATGGTAACTGATTCAGCTTTTGTTTATCTGAAATTTCTTTATATCACTCTTGTTCTTGAAGCCAATTTTGCTAGGTACACCACCCTCAGTTGGCAATTATTTTCTTTTAGCACTTTGAAAACTGTATGTTATCATCTTCTAATTTTCATTGTTTCTATCCACAAATCTTCGGGTAGTAAATTATCATTTCATCAAAGATGTTTGTCTACTCTCTCTAGCTGCACTCAAGATCGTCTCTTTGTTTTTATGTTCTGAAGTTGCATTAGAATATGGCTAGTCGTGGATTTCTTTTTCATCTTTTTTAACTTCATATTCACGCTTCCAAAATATTGCTTTCACTCCATTCTCTTAATTATTTCATCTGGGACACAGCTTAAGGTTAAGTTAGAATTCTTCAATCTATTTATCATGTCTCTTAATCTCTCTTTCATATTTACTATCTCATTAGTGTTCTGGTTTCCTCTGAGTAATTTTTTCAGTGAAATCTTCTTTTTACTAATCTCTCATCATTCCTTTAAGCTAATCATCAAGTTTTTTATTTCAGTGATTATATTTTTTATTTTCAAAAGTTTTCTGTTTTACATTATGTCTGGTTATTTGTGATAGTCTCTCTTTGGGCTCATTTTTGGTTTGGTTTTTTAAGTCTTATTCATGGTGGCAGTTCTTCAGGTTTTTTGTTTTGTAGTTTTAAATTGTGAACTCATTTGTGGTTCGACTTCCTACACAGAAATACAAAATGTGCTGATGAAATGCTCTTCTTCAGAAAAGATTTGCCCTTGTTTCTGTTAGAGCCAGGTAGCACTGCTGGTTTAGGGACACTCTTGGAGGTTCAAATATTACTGTGGGACCCGGGCTTTATGGTTAGACTCAACTGATGGCCCCACCATTTGCCCCTAGGGCAGCCCAGTTTCAGTGTTGGGTAGTTGTTGGTCAGTGAAGCTTTGGAGCACTCTGTAGTGCAAATGTTCCAAGTGCTGATATTTAGTTTCCAAGGACTCAGCAGCATGACTATGAGAGCATGCTAAAACAAAAACAAAAACAAAAACAATGACAGCCCTTCTAACTTGGAAAGGCAAGGAGACTAGTGAAGCTAACTGTTCAATCTTTTCCATCCCTAGAGGCCACCATGGTGACGTCTTCAAGGCCCTGTGGGGAGCTGGGCTGTCTGCCTGAGTGGAGTCAGCTGTATCGTCTTAATGTGATGTGTCCGTGGGAAATAGTGAAAAACTGGGCTTTGTTAAAACATGACACATTTGTTAGAGATTAAAATGAAATCATTTCTAAAATCCTGACAAGTTCTGAGCAGCACTGGGAGTCACATATGAAGTATGCTCTTTCAGGTCTTGACGCCAATGAGGCCTGCCTGCCTCCATCCTCGGAAAGGGCACATGCCACGTGCGTCCACTTGTAGCTGAAATTACTCCCTGTAAGCGAAGAAGCCTGTCCAAAGATATAGAAAAACAGATGCTTTTTATTTATTTAACTTTATGTGAAAACAAACTAAAAATAGTGAGTTTTTGGTTTCTTTTTTTTATATTTCGACAGTTACTTGTATTTTTTTCCAACTTTTCCTAATGATAATTGTGTGATTCCTGAGTCAGTGTTGATGATGAGTTTTGTGTCTGAGGCTTGCAAAAATATAAGGACCTTGCACGCCTAATTGGGAGGAATCCAGTTGATTAAGCTCCTCTGTGTGGGCATGACTCTCCTCAGCACTTCTTGCCCCCTCCACTTGGAGAGGATGTGCTGATATTGCTTACTGGCCTGGGCTACACTCCCACCCAGCCAGAGGACTCTGAAGTGAGCCCCTGTGGCTAGGGTAGGTGGTGTAGGTGTGGTCCTAAGGTGGGCCACTGAGCCTGTCTGGAAGATTGGCAGGGTGAGTCTGCCAACATCCTGTTTGAGAAAAAATTTGCACACCCCCTGGAAAGAGCTGATCCCAAAGGACTCAGAGCTCGGTGACAACTGTCTGTCAGCAGATTGGGTGGTCAGGGCGGGAGGTCCTCTGTCAGGATGTTGCTGGGGGTCCTGTATCCCCCCATATCGAGCCTGAGACAGCTGTGAGGGAGGTAGCACTCTCACACTTGTCAATACCGCATGTCTCATA
Source organism: Tarsius wallacei (assembly GCA_963574415.1). NCBI lineage: Eukaryota > Metazoa > Chordata > Mammalia > Primates > Tarsiidae > Tarsius > Tarsius wallacei. The sequence goes on along the minus strand of CAUYQG010295296.1, from coordinate 15,071 downwards.
CACCCTTACATCACCCTCCTTCACCCCAGAGATTCAGTCATGATGGCTGCTGCTACCCCAAAGCAGGAGGGGGCACTGCACATCTTCCTTTGCAGGACATCACACTTGGCAGAAAGGCCCTAGGTGCTCCTCTACAGAGTAGCCAGAAACACTTCTGTCCATGGTAAAGGCTTGTCACATGGCGGGAGCAGTGTAGCCTGGTGGTTAGAGTTGGGGGGGAGGGTCAGCACACGTGTTCTGGAAAGGACCAGAGGTATGCATTCCAGGCTTTGTGGGCATCCTTGTCTTGGTTGTACATCTATTCAACTCTGCCGCTGCAGCATGAAAGCAGCCACAGACCTGTACATGGGGTGCACACGTGTCCTGAGTGCCAGGAAAACTTGATCTTCAAAGGCTAGTGGGGCAGGCTGCCATGCCCGCAGTCTGCAGCGGGCAGCTCATGGTCCAAGGGGCAGATTCATCCGATGCATCCCAGCTCTCCCACTGATAGGTGAGTCTGGGCAAACTGTCATGTTCCATCTGTAGAACAAGCTTTATAACTGTCTCTACCTCATAGCATTTTGTGAGGCCTGAGGGCAGCACAGCATCCTGGGGACTGACGTTGGCCTGCAGTTGGACAACGGAGTCCAGGATCTGGAGCCCTAAGTGGTCAATTAACTTCTCTGTATCTCAGTTTCCTCTGCTGCATAGTGGAGATAACAAAGATAGTGATAATTTTCTCAAAAATTTTTTGTGAGTAAGAAATTAAAGCACTTAATACTGTTCCTAGAATAGAGATATTATTATTCTTGTCAGAAAGAATGGTGGGTAGGCTGGGGGTGGTGGCTCATGCCTGTAATCCCAGCATTTTGGGAGGCTGAGGTGGGAGGATTGCTTGAAAGCAGGAGTTCAAGACCAGTATGGGCAACAGTGAGATCCTCTCTCAGCAAAAAATTTTTCAAAAATGTAGCTGGGCATAGTAGTGCAAGCCTGTAGTTCCAGCTGCTCAGGAGGCCGAGGCAGGAAAATCGCTTGTGCCAAGGAGGCTGAGGCTGCAGTGAGCCAGAATTCTGTGAATACACTCCAACCTGGGTGACAGCAAGACGCTGTCTCTGAAAAATAGGTAAAAAGGACCAAAAAAAAAAAATGCTGGGGAGGAGTGAGAGAACAGGCAGCAGAACCAAGTGTACCCCAATGTCTCCTGGCCTGGGAGGAAAGTGTGAGGATGAACTGAGGAGAACGATGGGGCCTGGGGAGGGAGGCAGGCAGCCTGAGACTCCATCAGATGTTTTCAGAGGAGGCACCACACTGGTGTCTTGAGTCATCCCGGCCTAGGCAAGGGGACGGCATGTCAGGGTCAGCAGGAGTTGAGTCATCACTCACGATGTAGCTGGCACTACTAGGACCAAGGGAGGGTGCATTGGCAAAACAGCACACTCATTCCACCAGGCTCAAAAGAGCACCTGCCTGGCACCACACACCAGCACACAGGAGATGGGCATCACTTCAGACACGAAGAGACAAAGGGTGCCCCCATGCCCCACATACCCAGGTGCTTCCCCAGCAGGGTTGTGAGCATCATGGGGGGCTATTAAACTGTTGGATTATGTCTCAAATCGAACAGGAGGAGGAGACTTAAAAAAAGTCCCCTAACCCCTAAGGGAACCCTTATGATGAAGAGAAACCCAGTTACAAGCCTGTCAAGCCTGTCACTGAAGAATTTTGAGGTTCCCAGTTTGGACAGGAGCTTTGTTTCTCACGAGGGCTGCAGCCGGCGGAGTGGCCATCCTGACAGGCTGGGAGGCACAGCCTCCGGCCAGAAGCCAGGAACAGGCACTTCCAGAGAGGGCACAGGGAATAGGAGCCTATGCTGAATGGGGTGGCTAAAAATGCATATTTTACAAGCTCTGGAGGAGTCATGAATATTTATGATGTGAAGAAATGGGCCTGTGCAACTGGGTCCCATGTACAAAGAACGGGGGCATTAGCCAGATCCCAGGGTGGAATGTTGGCCCTCTGATCTCAAAAGGTGAAGCAGAGGCTGCGAAGACCCTCTCTGTGCTTCCTCCACAGACTGGCGGAGCTGCTTTGTGTTGAGAGGTCTATTACTGGAATGAATGCTGGTCAGCTGCTGTGTCAAAACCACAGAAGCTGCCAGGTGCGGTAGCTCACGCCTGTCATCCCAGCACTTTGGGAGCCTGAGGCGAGAGGATCACCTGAGTCCACGGGTTTGAGACCAGCCTGGGCAACTTTACCTTGTCTCTATGGTAAACCTAAAAATTAGCCGGACATGGTGAAACAAGTCTGTAGTTGCCTGTCATCCCAGCTACTTGGAAGACTGAGGCGCAAGGATCACCTGAGCCCAGGGTTTGAGACTGCAGTGGCTGTGAGCATACCTCTGCACTCCAGCCTGGGCGACAGAGTGAGACCCCAACTAAAAACAAACAAACAAAAAACGCAGAAGGGAGGTGGAGGGCTGGCCTCCATGGTGGAGTCCAGTCCCTTGAAAAGGCTGGTTCAGCCCTCAGAGAAGGAAGGCAAAAGGTGGTAAGCAGGGAGGGAGGGGTAAGACGGGTGTCTTGCCTCCTATCCTGTCTGGTCAGAAACTCAGTTTTCAAGGGTTCTCTGGTTCCCTCTTGGCCAAGAGGTGATCTGTTCAGTCAGCTGGGGGGCTTGCCATTTTGCAAGCCTAATAAAGAGTTATGCATTCTCTGTTCATCCAAATTGAGTAAGCTGCGGGATTCTGTTTCACCCACCCACCAATGCTATAGAAGCCACCCAGGTACACGTGTGCAGTGGTGGAAGTCCTCTGATGGTGACCGACTCAGAGGGCAGGTAGAGGCTGGGAGGTTTCAACTCTGACCCTGGCAAGGCTGCCTTCTGCCCTGGACCTTGAGGGCTTCTGACCCTGGCTGTGCAGAGATGCAGCATGCAGTGTAGGCAGTGATTATGCCTACATGGTGGGTCAGTCCAAGATGTTTCCAGGCTCGTAGGAGACAGGCATCTTGCAAAGGGTTGGAGGAAATCAAAATACCTTACCCCAAAGTAAACATTTTTGCCATATTTGGAAATGGCTGTGCAGGGCCATCTTTTGCGGGAAACTCTGCCTCTGTGGGGAATCAACATTAATGCAGTCAGGCCTTCCCCCTCTAGACCCTTCCCTGATCTCAGAGGGATTAGCAGAGTCTGAACAGAGACATTTCCACCTGTGCTCTCCTAGTGTTGCTGCCTGGGAGGTTTCATTCACATTACAAGGCCATCTGTGCTGGCAAGGCCTCCTCCTCTTGCCCTGCCATCACCTGTCTTGCCACTGACTCCTGCTGCTGGCGATGCTCTGAGCCCACATTCTTCCTGGAACCTCAGGATGGTGCACACACTTCTGGACCTGGCTGGAGAAGTCGGATCTTCTTCCTGAAGGCTCCTGCTTGCACACGTTAGCTATGTTGTATACATTTTCTCCTAGTAATCAACTTGCCTCATTTCAGTGATTTTTTTCAGCGAAGCTTTAGGGGGCAAAGGTTTCTTAAACTCCAATAAAATCTGGTTTTTTCTTGTCAATGTGGCCCTGTCTCCATGCACAGATGATGGAGACATCTCAGGTTGTCCTGATGTTGTGATTTTATAATTGTGTGTGTGTATTTAATGTAGAATCCTTACTTCAAACAAAGTTGGAGGGGGAAGACTAATGTGTACAGATCAAATACTCTGGTTCATGCCCTCCTTGCTGTCTCTCCCTGTTCCCTTTAGTGGTTCCCACAGGGACAATGTGTCATGCAGCAGGCTCCTTATTATGGATGGAAACCTTGACTGATCCTGTCCAGCTTGGGCAGAGAGGCCTGTGGAAGTGTCCAGGCGTTCCTGCTGCCCCCTGTGGGATGTGCTCAGAGCCTCAGGTCCAGACATAAAGTGCATCTTCTCATCCAGTGGGGTTAATGTTGCATTTCCATAACCACAAGTATAAGAGAAACTTGTGAAGACAACTCAAAAAGATACAGGGACCAAGCCAAAGAGACAGAAAACCGAAAAGACATAGAGCCACCATCTGTGCAAACTGCAGGGAAGGAAAGACCTCCTGTCATTAACCTGAATAAAAAGCTGAGAGATAAGACCCACACTTGGAGAAGGTGCCAAAACTGCAGCTGAGGATGTTCTGTGACTTCTGGTAAGAGAAGTTGCATGCTGAGACAGCCCAAAGTCATCAATACCAGACAAGTGCTACTGCAGTCACTTACTGACAGGTCACATGCCACTGAGACGGGATGGTATAGACAGAGGCTAAACACGGCTAGCACAGTGGGGGTCATTGTCATCCCACTGTATGTGGTCCATGAAATCCTGAGTCCCAGAACCATCTGCAAGTGTTTCATGGGAAGCCTAGGCTGAGTTTTAAACATGCCAATAGCAAGGTAAGTTGTACCTTCCTCTAACTCTAACCGGGCAGATACTAGCCTAAGCCCACAGAAAGACCAACAACCAGCGTGACCTCCAGCAGGTACCTGACCCGTGTGGCACTGTCCACACACTTATTAGTAGCAGGCCATCTATTGGTGGTATGACTGTTGATTTTCAGAGAACCTTCCATAGCTTTCTGCTCTCTGTGAAAGCATAAGCTGTGTGTGTTTTTTTTTTTCTTATGGAACTGTACACCAGCCCTGAGTGGCATGGATACAGCAGGTGTCTAGTACTTGTGTGTCAAACAACCATTGAAAAAATCTAACGCATACAAATGTGTAATGATTTAGGCTTCATAAATGGAAATTTGGCAATTTCTCATGGAAAGTCTTGGGACTCTCTCCCAAATGAAACAGGTGAAAGCCGGAATCCACAAAGATTTGGGTCAAGTCAAACAAGGAAATGAGCACTGAGTGTCGTTGTCATTGACAGGGAAGGCTCTTCTGGGATCAAGGACAGACAGAATAGGAGACCGTGAGACGAGGAAGGCATGGAGATGGCCACCCCTCCCCGGTGGCCTCTTCATAGTCTTTTCCTTAGTAGACCCTGACTTCGGGGCACTTGGGGCTTCCTTCTTGCCATCATTCACAAGTGCCTGGCCACAGACCATGGCTGGTCCCAGTGAGGAAGCGTGGCCCCCACAGGCCCCAGAGCCTCATTCACAAGCACCTGGCCATGGGCCACAGTGGCCCTTAGGTGAGGAAGTGTGGCCACACAGGCCCTGGAGTACCATTTACAAGTGCCTGGCCATAAGCCATGACAGGTCTTGGGTGGGGAAGTGTGGACACCACAGGTCCTGAAGCCCCATTCACAAGCACCCAGCCACCGGCCACGGCAGGCCCTGAGTGAAGAAGCGTGGCTACCACAGCCTCCAGAGCCCCATTCACAAACATCTGGCCAGGGGCCACGGCAGGCCCTAGGTTAGGAAGCATGGCCACCACAGGCCCTGAAGTCCTATTCTCAAGCACCTGACCATGGCCGCAGCAGACCCTGGGTGAAGAAGTGTGGCCACCACAGGTCCTGGAGCCTCATTCACAAGCGCCCAGCCATGGGCCACGGCAGGCCCCAGGTGAGGAATCATGGCCACCACAGGCCCCAGAGCACTGTGAGGAGACAGCTTTGGCTACAGCCATGTCTCTCCTCATGGGCTGGAACTCTGTGGTTTATGTGGGGAGGTCCAAAGTGAGAGAAAAATTACAGGCAGGGGGAGAGGTTAGAACATCATCTCATGATTTACGGTTTTGCCTTGAACTCATCAAATGCAGTTGTAATGCCAGATCCCTGAACTCTCCCGGAGGAAGGTCAGACTTCCCGAACTGCCTACAGGAAAGAAGATAGCGCGGCATGTTTGGGTCATGTTGACATTTACCTCCAGTGAAAAAGGGCTTCCAGATTCTCAGTAGGAAGCACATTCCGAGCTCCTAGCTGGCAGAGTGCCCTGAGTAGACTGGCATGGTCTGTTGGGCCCATGACATCGGCATGACTTTGGGCCCATGACATTGCCCACTGGCCCTATCTTCCAGGGGAGGTGAGGCAGCTGCCAGTTAGTGTGACTGGATCATTAACAAGAAACAAGCCATCCCATTGCAAGTGGCCACACAACACAGCACAGCAACTATGACATAAACCCTTCTCACTGCTCCCTGGACTCAGCATAAGCCCCATCTTGAGTTTCTCAACAGCAGAACAGCCAGGTACGGGATACGGGCCTTTTTTTCCTCCAACAAACCAAATACGATGGAGTCACCGGATCACAGGATGTGTTAGAATTCTCATGCAGCTACATTAGAACCTCATAATTGGATGGATTGCACAATCATCTATTTAAAAATCTGGATTATTTTTAAACACGGAAGTTTGAAATTATATTCTACTTAGAGGATGTGAAGGAGCTTAGCTACTGACTTTCTTTGAGAAAACATTTACTGTAGACAGCTTGGATGGAGCTGGGCCCGAGAATTATTCTCCACCTGATTAACTGTACCTTGGGCAGCTTAGTTTCATACTCAGTTTCAATTTTCTTACATGTGAAAAGGAAATGACAGAGCTGGACTTAGCGACGTACTTTTGTTCTGAGCAGATGTTCCATTTTGCTATTATCCAGGAAATCTTAACTTAGAACTTTTCAGAATGACCTGGGGTGTTTGTGAAAATGCAGAGAACATAACTTCCTTATAAACCTGAGTGTTTAAGTGGGACAAGAATGTGAACAAAAACATTTTTAGAGGATGAGTAATCTCATAAAGAAGTGTTCAACCTCATTATCATTAAGTTAAAGTTATTAAATTGCAGTAACCAGCATGGTTGAGTCCTGTCTGTGTAAGTCCTTGGGATGTTTTTCGCAAATTGGACGCAAGCTGAGGGCTGTGTGTGGGGTCGTTTGCTCAATTTCCTCCAGCATTCAGCTTAAATATCATCTAAGTCTTGAGCCTCCTGGGGGCCACCGGGGGCACTTCTGTGACATAGTGATGCATCCACCGGCTGGAAGAGTGCTGACCTCATGGGCACTGGACAGACCATGCGTCTATACTGCCAGGCACACAGTGGACATGCAATCAATGGTGACATAATCATAGGATTATTTAAACCAAAGCCTCCCAACCCCTCCAAAGAACTCCCCCCCCAACTCTTTCATCCTCAGTGGGCTTGTACCTCACACAAGGATGGAGTGGTGAGAAATAGAAATAACTTGGGGAACTGGGTTTTGCTTGGGTGCCGCCCTCTCCTCCACAGGATCTGGAGATGAGACCTCCAGACAAAAACTACATTCCTCCCAATCTTCTGACTCCTCGAAATATGACTACACTTATTGTTTCTGTCACAGGAGTATCTGGATTGGGTGTGTCTACATTATTTAAAACGTTTGGAACACCGTGACATGGTTAATGTGAGCTACATCAAATGAAGAGATTTATCAGCCGTTGTGTTGAACACGCAGATCAAGACTCTTCAAATATGTTAAAATATAAACACCACAAATACTCTGAGGAAAATGGAAAAATATGGAGCCAGAGAAATAAAAGCAGATAATTTGAAAAATATGAGCTTGAAATATAAAAACAGTGCAAAAACTCCCATGAAAGCCTTAACACCCATATGGGATGAAACACCAAATTAACATATTTCCTAGAGGATGGGCCAAGACCTCCAAATCATTTAAATGAAAGGAAATATGCCTAAGAAAACATTTTAGCATCACTCTGTCTCTCTGCTTATCTATGAGTGTGTATTTTACTTTGGCTTTGGAATACGTTCCTTTGTTATTCAGTTTTTATCAAGACCTACCTCATGACAGGATTTCACATTTCCAACTTAAACTGAGTTCGTCTGTACTCTGTTTCTTTCCTTTTTTATTAAATTTTTGCATTAATAAATATTCATTGAACAATTTCTATGTGTGCTTATTGCTGTAGATCTTTGAAAGCAAAAATAAGTTAGACACAATCCTTGCCCTTGGGAGCTTCCAGCCTAGTGACAGGAGGCAGACGCTGGGTCCAGAGGTACCATGCGATGTGGGCACTGGAGGAGGGATGGCGAGGTCTTCCTAAGAGGGTAGAAAACAGCGCTGCTGTTGAACGGTCTTGACGGGGATGAGGAGATGGCATTCAATGTTGATGGAGCGGTAGGAACAAAACAGGGCAGATGAGTGGACAGGGCACATGCCGTTGTAGGCACTGGGGTTGGTTGGGACCTGTGAATACAGAGGTTTGACAAGCCCTCAGAGACTGGCCACTGGAAGGGATGGAGGCCTGAGGACGAGAGCATCAGCTGCATTCAGGGAGACAGTTTCTGCAGGATTTTGAGCAAGTCCGTGTTGATTTTATTTGTATTTTAAGAGAGTCATTCATGCATATAGAGGGCATAACCCAAGATGGTTAGTTTCATGTGTCAACTTGACTATGCCATTGTGTCCAGTGTTTGGTCTAGATATTGCTGTGAAGGTATTTTTAGATGAGATTCACATTTAAATCAGTCGACTTTGAGTCAAGCAGATGACCTCTACCCCCATAGTGCAAGTGGACCTCATCCAGTCAGCTGAAGGAATAAACAGAAAAGACCGAAGTCCCCAAGGAGAAAGCATTCTGCCTCCACATATTCTTGAACCTAAAAGTCTATCAGAATAGGAGACTGTGTGAATAGCATTGCATTCCTAGGGCAAGAAATGAGCAAGAATGGGAACCAACAAGCCATGTCTACACACCTCAGCTTGACTTAATGTCACCAGTAACATGTTCAACATTCGGAGCAAGTCCTGGAAAATATAGCATGTAAGATTTCAGTCATACACACTGAAAAAACAAAAATCTACATCTCAATACCAAATATCGTGTAAGCCTCCATACACTTGTAGTAAAATACAAGTAAATGTTTGGTAAAAATAAATATCAATTCAGGCAGTGAGGACTTCAAAGTTAGGGAAGGAAGTAGATGGAATTGGGATCTGTCTCCACAGGATTCTGTTTCTTCTGCTGGCAGCGGAGGGCACGGAGTCTACTGTCTTCTTATTTATAACTTCTTTGAAATATGTTCTTACACATTAAGGTAAAGACTGTTAGTCAAAGGGACAAGAGGTCCAGTTACTGGGGAAAATAATAAATGAGAAATATGTGGCCACCAAAGACACTCACTGTGGCAGTGCTATGAATGCAACTCTATTTCAAAGCATACATTGGGAAACGTACCCCAAAGAAATATCACAAAGTTAAAATTGTTTTCAGAATGATCCAGTTAACAACAGTTGGCTGTTTTGTTTCCATTTGTGTACACTTTTTCACAACTGCCTGTTTAACACATGGAGTCTGCCCGGATCATGAGGTGCCTATGGGCACAGGATGAGAATTGCCCATGAACTAGGCAGCCAAGTGGCTTAGAAAATCAGCTGAAATGTGCCAAGTGCAGAAATCTGCACCTCGGTTGACATCAGCAGGACCCAGCACGGCTGGAACAGAGTGAAGGCGCCAGGATATGTGGGTCTCCCGCAATCTCAGCCTTCCCTCCGTGAAGCCCACTGCATGGACATGTCTATACCTTAGTTGGTCTGTCCCCACCCTCCCTCTGGTACCTGCTGCCGGTCGTGGCTCATGGCAGGAGCCCATTTTCTGCGATCTACATAAACATCTGTGGGTACGGCCACCGCAAGGGTTGGAGGTAGGCCCTGCCAGAGGGAGGAGGGTGGCAGGGGTGGCCGCACCAGCCTGGTTCGCAGCCCGCCAGCAGCTGGCGCAGAGAGCCTATCCCAGCATTCAGGTAATAAGTTCACCTGGAGCCAACAACGAGGGGTCTTTGTTGATTTCATTCATGAAATGCCCAGAAGACCCAAGTTCCCCAATATAAACCACATTCATTGCTAAGAGTAATTTTTAAATTTCAGATTGCCTGAATATAAAAGAGGGATCCCTGACCCAGGGCTACCACCATAGCTAGTTCTGTTTTTAACGGGTGGCCAGAAAAGCTGCAGAGGAGACATCATCAAGTACCTGCCACCGAGCTGCTGCCCTGTGAGGTGGCCCCAGGTGTGGCCACATGTGCAGCTCCCAGCTCTCTGTTCCAACCCTACTAGAACAACTGCTATTGTGCAGCCCCTATGGTGTTCACACTGAAATCTTCTCTTTGAGGAGATGGTTTGAGTGGCATGTGCCCTCACCCCATTCCCCAAACATGGTTGGCTGGATTTGTATTTCCTTAACCCTCCACCCTCTTTGCACTGGAAGGATCAGTCTGTCTCCTGAGCACAGCATCCTTGAGTGCTGAGAAGAATGCCAGCAGGCAGCCTCCTTTCTCTTTCTGCAGTGACCACACAGCAGAGCCGCAGCAGCTCAGACCCTTGGAATGAACAGATGTCTCAGTTAGCACGCTCACCTGCTCTATGCCAAGAGGGAGCTCTGGGGACTGCTTCCAGACTAAAGGGCAGGGAGCTTGCCTGATACTGTTATTTAACCCTACTATAGTTGTCTAAAAATGAAGACAACATTTTGGAAGATGTCCAACTCTTAATGAGCATGAAGTCCTCTAGAACCCAAAGGAGAAAAGAGCCAGGCAGAGGACTCCACAGCGGCAGAGATGTGAAGCCTCTTTTCCTAAATATGCATGATCTCCATAAACAGTACACATGCTATATGTGCTATCCAGTGTACACTGCCCATGGGGCAGGAATGATAACACACATTGGGGATAAGTTCTGGTTGAGGGGAGAAAATTAGCATATGTGTATATAGTTGTTTTTAAATTGTCAAAATAAATGAATTAGAACATCATATCTTCATTTATTTAAATGTTGAACCTCTACTAGAAAGCATTTTTAAAAACTCTGAAGCATTCTTTTAAGATTCCTTTTTGCAGATTCTTTTTTAGTATGGACTTGAACTTAGCACCCTGCAGATGTTACAGCTGCCATGGAAGAAGTCATTTTCGTTATTTAGACTCTACATTAAAATGCGTCTCTGCAGGCGGGGCACGGTGGCTCAAGTCTCTAATCCCAGCACTTTGGGAGGCTGAGGTGAAAGGATTGCCTGAGTCCAGGGGTTTGAGACCAGCCTGGGCAACTTGGTGAGACCTTGTTTCTACAATAAATAAAAAATTAGCCAGGCGTGGTGACGTGTGCCAGTATCTCCAGCTACTTGGAAGACTGAGGCGGAAGAATCACCTGAACTGAGCAGGTCAAGACTGCGGTGGCCATGAGTGTGTCACTGCTCTCCAGCCTGGACAACAGAGTGAGACTCCAACTCATGAAAAAAAAGTGTCTCTACACTCCCAAATATCCCTTACAGATCATAGGGAACTTGGTGCTTCACCCTGGCCCAGAGCACCCCTGGGCAACTGGCGCCCCACCAACATGAACAAAGATGCAGACCTTGCCTGGAGACAGGCAGAGTGCTCTGTTGGCGATCCTGCTTCCTCCTCCAGGTGTCCTGGCACCCTGGACCTGGCAAAGTACAGCACTCTGCGAGCCTCAGGGTGCCCACGGTTCCCATCCCTGGCCCTCAGTGCCACACTGTCAACATGTCATCATCACCAGGTTGCTGCGTGCTTTTGGGACAAAGTCAGGACATTCCAGGATTGGCCTGGAAGAAAGCTCACCTCCTTCGGGAAAACACTGACAGGTGACTGGGTTCTCATTCTGTCACAGCACATTTCAAGATTGCACGCTCACTCACCCTAACTCTTAATGAGGAACTTTTACAGGGAAACAGTCATTTTAAGCATATGTTTCAGCCAAAAGATACAGACAGAGAGCTAAGACATTTCCATTCCTTTATAAGGCAATTCCATGGGCTCCTTAAGGAATGAATGGCCTCGTGGTCAAAGTTTGGTTTGGAAGACTCCTTTGCTTCAAATCTTGGCAGTATCCAATAAGCCCGTCTCATCAGCTCATGATAAACATCTGGGATCTTGGCCAACAGAAAGAAGGAAAGAAATATCATAATTTAATGAAAAGATAGTATAAAACAAGCTCCTCTGTTTGTGGCTGGATGATTCAAAATCTTGACATACAAGTGATTTTTTCTTTTCCCTATAGATTCCCTTTCTCTTCTTCCCTTTCACACAAAAGTAGCCTGCGAGCATTTCAATGATTCATCCTTCCGAAGTCTAAGACCATCGGGGAACTTAGAAGGATTTGGACAGGATTGAAAAACAGAATGAATTTTGCCAGCCTGGTCTTGGGAAGAGCATCTTGGCAAGATATGGGCAGCCCCACAATAGACAGGGATCTTTCCCTGTGGCTGAGGGGAAGACTCTGGAGATGGAGTCAGCCCTTTGCTTCCTGACATGAAATGAAGGAGCACAAAAGAGGACAATGAGATGTGCTTGGGAAAAGCAGGTCAGCGGGAACCTTGGAGGCAGCTGACTAGCTTAGGTATGAGGGGAATGGAATGTGACTGACTTGAGGTGAAGAAACTTCCTGTAACTTGTAATTGACATGATGCTGACACAACTTCCTGTGATCTGTAACTGATGTGAAAGGGACACACAAAAAATGGGTAAAAGATAGCACTCCCTACCCTCCCTCATTCCCTTCGTGAGTACTTTCAGTTCAAATTAAAGCACCTTCCCCTACTTTCTGTGATCTTCCTTAAATTTTTTCCTGAGACAAAGTCAAGAGCCTGGTCAGGGTACAGTTGAGGAGGCACATCTTGGGAGGAGATGTCCAGCTTCCCTAGGAGTTGGCCACGGCAGTGCAGGACCTAACTGGGGGTCGCGAGCTCCCTCTACTGAGGTGATCCTTCCCAAGTCCACTGGCATCACCTTCACAACATAGTTGTGGGTCCCAGCCTGGTGGATGTTGTGACCAGTAAGGCCAAGTGGCAGAGAGACATCATCCAAGGAGGGGTCTCCCTGAAGAAGCTTTGGACCAGGTGAGGAGTTCAGATTCTTCCTCCTCCTCAGTGCTGTGTGACCTTGGGCAAGTCACTTCACAACTCTGTTCCTAAGTTTCTTCATTCATAAAATCATACTTCCCTCCAAATTTATTGTAAGGGTTATATGAGTTAACATCTGCAAAGCATTTGGGACAGTGACTGATACATGGTAAGGACAACACAAATACTTGTTAAATGACTTGTTAGCCCTGTGCAAGACTCGAAAACTGAGGCGTATGGTCTGGGGAGCATAAGTCCCAAGAGTAATCAATGTTAGCTTTGCCTCACTGTAGTGGAATTTGAGCTCTGAAACAGAAGTGAAGCAGCACTATAGATAATAAGGCAGTGGTGTTTACTGCATACCTGAACTTGTGGACTGAGACGTGCAAGCAATATTGCAAATGCAATGGCTTTAAAGTTTCTACATACTCTCAGGATTCTCCCCAGTATTTTAGCTGTATGTGTGTGAGGGGGCGTGTGTATTCATGTGTGTGCATCTGTGCACATATGTGTGCTTCTGCATGCATATGTATGTGCTATGTCCATGTGTGTGTGTTGCTGTGCTTGTGTGTGCACGTGTGTTGGGTGTGTGTTTGCTTGCATCTGAGAGTTCTCTATCGCAGGGTTCTTCCCAACCCTGGGAGTCGCTGGTAAACCAGAACTCCCACTTCACCCACTTAGGGGTGAGTCAGTTCGCATGTGAATGCGTGGGGAATGTGTCCCTAACCAAAACTGTGACAAGTTCTGTCCTTTTTTTCATGAGAGCAGGTAATAAAATGCAGTAGCTGGTTAAGCTAGTCTTCCCCGACTTGTTTGTTTGCTTCATTTGTTGGTCAAGACCTAGCCAATGTCTCGAGGACTGCAAAACAGAAACAACCAGCAGAGGGCAGCGGAAGGAGTAGAAGGTGGAAGGGATCGGAAGGACACTATCAGATGTCGGAAGGGACACCTCGGTCTTGCCACGTATTCTTAGAAAGCATAGCATTTCCTATCCTTCCTCATGGTGCTGATGGTGGTGGACTTGGGGAGGATTGCCTTAGTGGGAGAGACCACGTTCCCAGTAGTGTGTTGTGCTGCGGCGGCCAACTCCTTGGGGAGCTGGAAGTCTCTTCCCAAGAAGCTCAAACCTCAGCAGTATTCGGGACCAGGCTCTCAGCTCCATTGCAGAAAAGAATTCAAGGGCAAGTCACAGAAAGTAGAAGAGGGAGCTTTAATTTGAAGTGAACTTATACTTGAGAGAAGAGAATGTGACAGGATCTCCCAGAGGAGGGCCTGGAGGGAGGAGTGCTGGCTTCTATCTAGTTTGTCGTGTGTGTATGTGTGTGTGTGTGTGTGTACGCACGCACCAATTTCATGTCAGTTACGTGCGTGTGGGGGGTGTGTTTCTTAACCTCAGGCTCAGTAATTTTCCATTCCTCCTCAGCCTAAGCCTGCCAGCCTGCCTCACTACCATTTCAGCCTCCACTTGAACAAGGATGGTTTCTGCCTAAGGACTTTGTCTTCAGACATGGAAGGTCCCTGAGTCGGGCACCCACAGTTAGAGAGCTGATCATGGGAAGCTCACAGATGACGAGCACGTGCATTTTCGGAGCTGTCTGTGTGAACAGGCTTGAGATCCTACTGCCAGATTCAGTTGCAGTGGTTTGGTTTCTTAACAAAAGCAGTTAATAGATCTTATCTCATTTATTATACATATGTGTCTATGTGTGTATATATATATATGTATATATATACATACAAGGGGAACCCCAAAACTTGGAATTTATCAATAAGAAGTTAAATATGCAAGAATTTACATTCTTACATACCCTCAACCTCTCCTTTTGATATAATACACATATTAAGATGCTTTTTCTGCTGCTCAAAACATTTTTTGAACTTGTCAGTTTTGATGCCTTTTAGTGCTTCTGCCATTTCTTGTTTCATCTCTTCCACATGACAGTATGTTTCCCTTTAAGGACATCGTCCATCTGATGAAACCTAAAAGAAAGGTGCTCGCTGGGCTCGGTGGCTCAGCCTGTAATCCCGCGCCTTTGGGAGGCTGAGGTGAGTGGATTGCCTGAGCCCGCGGGTTCGAGACCCGCCTGGGAAAGCGAGACCTCATCTCTACAATAAAATCAAAAATCAGCCGGGCGTGGTAGCGCGCGCCTGTAGTTCCAGCTACTTGGAAGGCTGAGGCGGAAGGATCGCCAGAGCCCAGCAGGTCGAGGCTGCGGTGGCCGGGAGCGGTCACTGCACTCCAGTCTGGGCGACAGAGTGAGACTCCAACTCAAAAAAAAAAAA
>CAUYQG010295288.1:0-11468 GCA_963574415.1 Tarsius wallacei | reverse complement strand
ATGGTCTCCATTGTTTTTTATCATAACATTCCTTTATTTATATAGCAATTTTATTTTTCTTATCAGAATAGATGTCCATCCACGGGCACTATGGGGCCTTGCCTTTACCATAGTTGCTTCCTTTTGCCAGAGCCGTGCCCTTGGCCAGCAATTCCCGCTTCAGGTTCATCTGGTGGAGTTCTTCTATGGCTTACGGCCTCCCACACTCAGCAAATGTTTTAAACCTTAGAAGTGCTAAACCATGTATTACCTTTCATAGCCTGAGTAGCAACAGCAAAGCTGGCAAAGATTCTTTTACATCTCCACAATTTCACAGTTACAAGGTTTCAGCAACATCAGTATACAAATTTATTTATTTATTTATTTTGCTTTGTTCAGTCAAAAACTTTCATTTTTCCACATAAGGAAGCACTTCATGGCTCTTCTTTGGCATATCCAAATTGCCAGCTTCACTCTTCTTGCACTTTGGGGCCAGGACAAAATTAAATAAGGGTTATGTGGACACAAGCATTGCAATACCATGACAGTTTACCTGATAAAACAGATGGCTACTCAGTCATTAATGGGTGGCCAGCATGGACAATGTGGGGATTCTGGACACAGGGATGAATCAATTCCCTAGATGAATAGTTCAGCACATTATCAAAATGGCATGCTACTTAAAACTGAAACCATGGAAAGTGAAACCGTGGGTAAGGGGAACTAACTGTATGGGAAACAACATATGAAGTTGCAGGGAAAGCTGCCATATATGAGAAACGAACTCTTACCAGACACAGAATCTGTGTCACCTGGATATTGTACTTCCCAACCTCTGGAACCTTGAGATATAAATGTTTGTTTTTCAAATACCCTACAGTTCATAATATTTTTGTTACAGTAGCTTGAACAGACTAAGCAGGTTTGCATGACACATAATTTCCCATACCTTAACTTAACTTTGTTAAATATAAATTGTATTTTTGATCAGAATAGGACTAGAAAATTTAATCCAACAGATTCCCTTTTTAATTGGTATGCCTAGGCTATCTACATTTAATATAATTACTGACAGGTTTGAATTTAGATCTATTGTTCAGTTATGATTCTGTTTGCCTTCATTAATTTTTGTTCTTTTGTTCTTTTACTGTCTTTAAAAAACTATTGAAACATGTTTTAGTAGTTCATTTTAATTTCCCCATTGGAATTTCGGCTGTATGTCTTTTTGTTATATTTCAGTATTTCTCTGGACATTAATGTAAGTACATATACAAGGGGACCAAAAAACTGAAATTTATTTACAAAAATTGTCAATTTATTCTTACACGTTTTAACTTCAGTCACCTTAAAAGTTCTCTCCATTTGATGCAATACAACTATCAAGATGATTTTTCCACTGGTAAAACAGTTTTTGAACTCCTGAATTTTTATTGCCTTTTAACTTCTGCTAATTGTGTTTGACCTCTTCCACATTGCTATAACATTTTCCTTTGAAGACTTTTTTCATCCAGGAAACCCAGAAGAGATACTCAGCATGAGAGCAGGTAAATAGGGATGGTGGGATATGGGATTGTGCCCTTTTAAGTAAAAAACTCCTGAACACTCAGCACAGTGTTGACAGGTGCATTGGCAGAGTGGAAGAACCAATACTTATTTGCCACAATCAGGATGTTTATTCTACATATCAGATGCCATCTTCTCAATACTTCCAGATGACAATTTTGGTTGACCATTTGATTCAGAGGAACAAATTCTGAGTGTGCTATCGGGCCCACCCTTCCAAACAAAAATCCAGGATTTTTTGAGGTCTCCCCTCATACATGCATATATATAGATATAGACATATAAATATGTACTATATGTCAACCTAGATATCTTTATCTTTCTATAACTAGATAGATAAAAAGATATATGTATCTTCTCACAGTCTTTTTAGAGGTCATGTTATTTTGTCTTTTCAAATTAAACCTCAAATCCTACTTCAATTTTATGTAGAGTTGACTTGTATATCTTATCTGTATACACTTTATGTCCTCTCACACATTTTTTGCTTTTTACAATCATTCATCTTTCTTAAGACTTAAAAGAATAAAACTAATCCAGTACATATTCACCAAGTTATTGACCATTTCTATCACTCTTCCTTCATTGCTAACATATCTCTGGCATGTTTTTCTTTGTAAGAGCAGCTCTGCTGTCAACCAGTTCTCTTAGGTTTCCCTCACTGGAAAATGCCTAATTAAATATCAATGCTGAAAGATATTTTTACTGAGTTTACAATACATTGTTGGAAGTATTCTTGTTTAAATATAGTGTGTGTAGCTGAATCACAAGGATACCTTCTGAGAAATGCATGATTAGGTGATTTCATCATTGTGCAAACATCATAGAGCATACTTGCACAAACCTGCATGTCAGAACCTACTACATAACCAGGCTATGTGGTTCAGCCTATTGGTCTAGGCTACAAACTTGAACAGCATATTACTGTCCTGAGGCAATGGTAACACAATGCTATGTGTTTTTGTATCTAAACATACTTGAACATATCAAAGGTATAGTAAAAATATGTCATAAAAGATTTAAAATGGTACACCAGTATAGAATACTTACTATGAATGAAGCTTTTAGGACTGGAAGTTGCTCTAGATGAGTCAGTGATTGAGTTGAGAATGAAAATGAAGGCCTAGGATGTTATTGAACACCACTGGAGACTTTATAAACACTGCACACTTGGACTACACCAAATTTACAAAAAAAAATATTTTTCTTTCCTCAGTATTAAGGATACCTTAGCTTATTGGTACTGCTTACTTTACAATTTTTTAACTCTTATAATAGGACTTAGCTCAGTCATACATGGTACACCTGTACAAAAGCATTTTCCTTCGTTATATCCCTGTAAGCTTTTCTCTATTTTTAATTATGTTTTCACTTTTTAAACTTTTTGTTAAAAATTAAGACACAAGCACACATTAGTCTAGGCCTAAACAGGGTCAGGATCACCAATATCACTATCTTCTTCCTCTGTATCTCATCCTACGGAACGTTCTTCAGTGATAATTAACACACATGGAGCTGTCATCATCTATGAGAAAAATGCCTTTTTCTGGACTATTTCTTGAAGGACCTGCTAAGGCACTTTTATAGTCAATTTGTTTTAGATCAGTGGGAGGAGACTATTCCAAAATTTTTCCACATACTATCATACCGTAAATACATAAACCATTTATATATTTATTTACAATCACCATCAAGTATTATGCAGTGCATATAATTATATATTCTATACATTTAAATAACTGTCAGTGCAGTACATTTCTTCACACTGGCATCATTACAACCATGGGAGTAATATGTGTGCTACAATGTCACAACATCTGCAATGTCACTAGGCAATAGAAATGTTTCTGCTTCAATATAATCTTATAGGACCACTGTCATGGATGCAGTCGGATGTTGACCAAAACGTCATTATGAAGCACATGTCTGCACTTTAAAGATATGATACTGTTATCTGTCACTGTGCTTTCTGATAAGAAAACTGCAGTTATTCAAATCTCTGTTTTGCTACATACATTGTGTTGAAAAGTGGAATGAATGTTTTTTCTTCACTTTAACATTTAGCAGTTTATCAAAATATGTGTTGATATAGACTTGGGTTTATCCAGTTTGAAGTTTGCTCCTTGAATCTCTAAATGGATATTTTGCTGGTATTTGAACTATTATGTCCTCAAATTATTTTTCCTGAACCAATAACTTTTCTTTTCTGGATTCTAATGGAATTACTATTAGGGTTTTCCTCTAGTTCCTTAAAGTATTGTTAATATCTTTAATAACATATTGCTGTTTTTCTCAGATTGGGCAATTTTTATGAATCTTTCCTCAATTTAAATAATGCCTTGTAGCACTCCTTTTATTGTAAATCTATTACAATTTTCCAAACATTGTATTTTTTTTATTTCCAATTGTTTCTTATGTCTCCATTTTTCTGCTGCTATACATATAATAAGCACAGTGAGTACGGAGAGTCTTATCTTGTTCCTAGTCTCAACGAAAGCATTTGGTCTTTCACAAATAAATATAATGTTAACTTAATATTAACTGTTGGTTTTATGAAGATTTTGTATATATAGTTCTGTATTCTTATTTATCTTAGAGATTTTTATGATGAATGGATGTTAAATTACATCCAGTGCTTTTCCTGCATCAACTGTTAGTATTATTTCTTTCCTTAGCCTGTTAATATGGGGAGTTGTATTGAATAATTTTTAAAATATTGATCCAGACTTGTTACCTGAAATAAATTCCTCTTAGTTTTAGTGTATAATTTCCTTTATATATTGCTGGAACCAACGTACTACATTTGTTGAAGATTCTCATCTAAATTGACAAAAGATATTGTTCTATATTTTTTTCTCCTCATTCTTTCCTTCATTCTTTAAAAAAAAGTTTTTTCCTTGTTTTTTAATTCTGATTTCACAAAATTAGATGGGACGTCTAATTTTGAGCTCTGTTCTGTGCATAAACATTAATATTGTGTACTCTTAATATATTGACACTTTTATTAGGGTAAATTACCTTTTTATTCCTGTTAATATTTTCTTTGAAATATATTTTACTATTAATAAAGCAATTTCAGCTTTCTTTTGCTTACAGTTAACATCTTACAACTTTTTTCCTTTTTCCTTGTATCCATCTGTATGTTTTATAATTAAAATAAAATGCTAGTAGGCTGATAACTGGATTTCACTTTTTCTCAAATCTTCTTTTTTTTTTAATCAAATCTTCCTTTATCTGCCTTTTATTTGAAGTGCTTATGTCATTTATATTTACTGTAATTGTTAATATTTTGGGATTTAGTCTAACAATTGTTATGTATGCCAATATTGTTCCATATGCACTTGCTCACATGTTTTTCTATTTCTGTGTTTTTAAGGATATTTTTAGCTATTTTAATAATTCTATATACTTTGTACTTTCTGCTGCATGTATACATCTCAGAGAGTGCACTAGAGTTGTTTTGGGTTTTGCTTTCCTGGATCATGGTGGAGAAATTCTCTTAAAGGAATATGCTGAAATAGTCATAGTATTCATCTCAATTTTTTTACAACTCCCAGAAATTATAGCCTTCCTTTGCCTGATTTACAATGCCTTGAAAACCATTGATTCATATATTTTGTTTACTTTTTGGTGTTTTAGGTAGTAGGGTAAATTTTGTTAGAAGTTAAATATAGTCCTTGTTACTCAGTCTTGATCAGAAAAAAAAATATGTCTATTTCTAAGTAATTTTATCTACTTAGCAAGATGTACTTTAGTAAGTATTGAATTGCAGGTAAAGAATCTCAAAAGTTATATTTTTTAACTCAAAAAGTTCCCATATCTGTATCTAAATATCCTCAATGTATATTAAGTATTCAGGAACCTCAAAAGTTGTCTCAAAGAGTTGTTTTTAAAAACTTCACAGAGTTCACATTTATCTTAATGGGGCTAACCCTTTCCCCTTTCAATCACAACTGCCTCTGCCTTTGCTCCTTATGATACTAAGCTAAAAGGACATGCACAATTACTACAAAAATAAATAGAAATTTTTTAAAAATTTGGAGTACATGGGGCTACTTGTTGTCTTATTATGATTCTTTAAAGTAAACCTGTTGCTTCATTCTCATTTGTTCCATGCAACTGCATAAAGTATATTTTAAAAGCTAATGTGATTATATATAACATTGATTTCATGTACACACACATATATATAATTGATTTTGACTGCATGTGTCAACAAAGCACTATAATTAAGAAGCTACTTTAACCCATAATCTATAATAACCATAAATGTTACTAGAATAATGTGAAAATTTTATATATATAAAGTTTCCATAGAAACTGATATTGAGTTCAGCATATTAGTACAGTGAAACCAGTATTTCAAGGATATGAGAGCTCTCTATTGTACCATTGATAAATGGTCAAGAGTACTTTTAAAAATTATCATTGGGGTCATTAAACCTCTCCCTAACTATTTTGTTTTAGTAATTAAACCCATATTATTGCACTTTTCCAATTGGAGATAGGGATGGTATAGTATATTGTACAGGCTAATTAACTGTTATATGTTAAAACTACCTCCAGACAAATAATATGCCCACAAGGGACATATGTACTACATTTCTGTGATTCTCTTTAATGCAAGCACTGCTGCATCAAGTTCAAAGGGAGATGTAGTCAGACCTGGTTTTCTATCCTGATCTGACTACTTTCTATCTGAGTGAGATGAAAAAAACTTTCTTAACCACTCTCCCTCAGCCTCTCTCCACCTTGAAACTGTGGAGGTTTGACGTTGAAGTCATGCTGTGAATCTGATGAAATGAGACAAGCAAAATGAAATTTGGCATATATAGGTAATATTCACACCTCTGTGTTGTAAACAACAAAAAACCTCATTTGAAGAGCATCTGACAAGAGTCTGGTGTGGCTGATGAAGGAAAGCTATACTGACTGCTATACTGTGTAGACCTTCTTGAAGGCCTGCCACATGTCAGCTTCTAGGATCTTTCTGGTCATCTACGCACGTTCACATTGCTGCCCACCCCAATGACACTGAACATTGTGGTCTCTATCCCACTCTTGGAAAGACTTCTGAGAGCCAGATGTGTCCTCAAGATATGTATCATGATGGTAACAATTAGAAGCTATTTGATCCTGTGTGCCTCAGTTTACTCACTTGACTGCACACCTAAAGATCATACCTCTTTCTTGAGTCTTCTGATTGCACCATTTCCAGCTATACCTCAGAGTAAATATATAGTTAAAATATGGAATACTTTGCTGCAATTGCATGACAAAATGTAAAAGTTCACAGAACAGATAAATGAAAGTAAACATGATTGACAGAGGTGCAAGAAGATAGATGCCAAGTGCAGCCTCTGGTTGAAGTGGGAAATCTGTGTGGGTGACTGACCGAAGCAAAATTGAAAAAGGACATTAGAGAATTTTAAAAACTAAATTAGCAAGTGCAGTTTCCTGACACACACTGGGGATGATGCCCTCTCCAATGAGGTTAAAAGAGTGGAAGAATTGGGAAAAAAACAGAAGGAAGAGGCAAGGCTGGGTCACTTGGTCTTTCCCCTATCTGAACCTCATTTCCTTATGGTATTGATGAAAAGCCCAACATGGTAAAATAAATATATAGAGAGTTTTACTGTGAGTCTGTATGAGTAACCATTCCCAGACCACAGCGGTCTCAAGAGAGCCTGAGAAAGTGTGCCTGAGGTACTCACATGAGAGTTTGTTTTGACATATTTTAGGGAGAAGAAGTTATGGGCAAAGATATAAGTCAATACGTGCAAAGTATACACTCGATTGGCCCAAAATGGTGAATAAAAGTTATTAAAAGTTATATACAGATTCAAAGCTTTTCTGATTTGCAGTTGGTTGAAATAGTTAATCTTTGTTTAACGATTTAAGAAGCCCCCAAAGAAAGGAAAGCTGACACAAAAATAATAGAGTTGTGGAAGCCAAAGTCCTTGTCATGTAGATGATGTCTCATGGGTGTCAGCCTTTAGAGAGCAGGTGCTAGCATACCTGAGTCATGTTGAAATTTGATATCTTATTGCCACAAAAAACCTGTTTTGTCAATCTTACAAGTATTTTAATTTTAACATTCATCAGTTGAACCTAAACTCTAAAAGATAGGGAGTACAAGGAGGAATGTTCAATCCATCTTCTGTCATGGCCTGGAATTTAGTGTTTCAGGTTTCTCTGAGGTCCCCTTAGCCAAAAGGGGTGGTCTATTCAGTAGTTTGGGGGCTTTGAATTTTATTTTTGGTTTACTCGAGGCTGTCATCTCTAACACTGACTTCACACAGAAACATCCGGGCTCAACCGGTAAAATCATAAAGGTAGCTACTTCCACATCTTAGTACCTGTGAAACAGAATATTGTGCATAAAATCTGACTCAAAACACATCAGCCCTCATTCATGTCAATTCTTCCTCCACAGTTGAGGCAAAGAACAAAGACATGTAAACAGAGACAGATGAACAAGAAAAAGTTTTTGTATACATTGCATCTGGGAAACTAAGAGACATTGAGTCAAATCTGTAAGGCAGGAGGAACACCGTTCTCCCAGTCTCAAATCTAGAGATATCTGGCCCAGAGCCTGTGTCATCCAGGTTAACAGTTAAGCCAGGGAGTTACCGGCTTATAACGCATGCAGGTCTCTTCAACTCTCTGTCGAGGAGTTTCTTAAATACAGTGTCTTCTGATCTTTCTGCCCCATGGAATGCCAGATACATACACACTTTACATTCATACACATGCATACAAACTACTCTAGAGGTTTTGGGCATCTGACTTAGTGCAGGTTAAGTTTACCTTAAAGGGACTGAAAACCTTTCTCGTAGACCAGTATCTTTTCATGGTAACCGTATGTGGAGTTAGTTTCTCGTTATTTTGAGAGACCCGTGAGAGGAGTCATCCAGGGGGTGGTGCACTTGAAGCTCTTAGCAGGTACTAGGGTGACCCAGTGGCAGCTCTTCATCCTTATATCAAAGGCAGTTATGCTGATCAGGGGTCTCCAAACACAAGCACGTTATCAACAACACTGCCTACTTTAAGGTCACAGGTGGTTCCCTGGTATTTTCACTCAAAAGGAGACTACAGGGCTTCCTAAAAATCCACAGTGCTGCATTGTCCATTGTACCACGCTTGATTAACAATGGGGCCTCAGGTGGTCTGTGGAAATGGGGGACTAATCCTAAATACAAAGGGAGACTGAACAATGACAGCCTAGGAAGGAGGGGAGGTATCTACAAAGTTGGAGTCAAAAGTTGGCCTGGAAAACAGTGTTGCAGAGATGCGCTCCTAGAGTAGAGGTCACTGGAGAAACCAGTATAAAAATCTTCAGCCTGTAATCCCAGCATTTTGGGAGGTCGAGGCTAGTGGATTGCTGGAGCCTGTGGGTTCGAGAGCAGCCCGGGCAACTTGGAGAGACCATGTCTCTACAATAAATAAAAAATTAACTGGGCATGGTAGTATACTCCTGTAGTTCCAACTACTTGGAAGGTTGAGGTGGAAGGATCGCCTAAGCCCAGCAGGTCAATGCTGGGGTGGCCACTGCACTCCAGCCTGAGTGACAGAGTGAGAGTCCAAAGCAAAAAAAAAAAAAAAGTCTTGCTAAAACAGAACACTGAGGAAACAGGGTTCCGGCTCTTGATTGGCCATTGGGTGTTCTCAATTTGGGCTAACAGTTATTTTTCCAGCCAAAGAGAATGTTACAAGTTGGAGTGGGACTGGAGAAATAAATGTAGGTGAGCAGATGCAGACTGATGACATTTCAGAGTGCCACTGCACTGTGCATAAATTTGGATTGAGGAAAATGGGAGT
Source organism: Tarsius wallacei (assembly GCA_963574415.1). NCBI lineage: Eukaryota > Metazoa > Chordata > Mammalia > Primates > Tarsiidae > Tarsius > Tarsius wallacei. The sequence goes on along the minus strand of CAUYQG010295288.1, from coordinate 2,105 downwards.
CCACTTACCAAGAATCTGGGGTGGATCTAAAAGTCACAGCCTTAGAAAAGGAGTATTATCAGTGTTAATGACCCCAGGGTCTAAAGTGGGCTGCGAGGTCAAGTGAGCAGATGTGTTCATTGAGATGCTAGATGTGACTCCTATGGAATTGATAGGCTTGTCGGGGTAACATGGGCCATGGTGGAATGGACTGGATGAGACGTGAGGAAGGAAAAAGAAGGATGGGAATCTACACACAATGCTGTCTTGGACTTCATCTGCCAGAGTGAGACTTGAAGGAGAAGGATAAGGAGCTATGAGGCAGAGGGACAAGCAGGATAGGAGAACCAGCAGCCATGTGACAAAGTCAGTGGTGATATCAGGAGCTGAGATCTGCAAAGTGCAAATGACCAGAGGCAGGGAGTTTGTGGCCTTCCCAGCAGGTGAAGAGAAAAAAAAAAAGAGATAGACTGGGTGGCTCAGCTGGTTGCCATGATTTCTGTTCTACCCTCTAGAGCCTGTATCTTCTCCTCTAGGATGTTACTTTCTTTTTACACTCAATGTTCTTCCCCAAGGAGCCTAGATCGTTCTGAATCACCTTGCAGGGACATTTGGTTTGTGGGAACAGCTCACCTCTATCCCACAACAGTTGCAGTGGAGGTGACAGCAGCAGGGGCAGTGGCAGGAACTTGCCCTTGGAGGGCCAGTGACTGGCAGCTCTGGGTGGGAATGAGCTCATGGTGTAATATCTGAGTCCTGTCGCCCTGCATCTCCTCCTCAGGCATCAGAATCATCAAGCCTGGAGAGCTGGACACTCCATTTCCTTGGAGAATTTCTCCAACAGCAAGGAGAAGCCTTGGGCTGGGTCCCAGATCATAGTTGCCTCTGTTCCAAGAGGTAGGACTTCTCCAGCAGAGCTGTGTGCACTGGGGTCAGAATATTCTTCCCAGAAGAGCACATCGGAGACACTTGGGCCTTCTCACTCAAGTTCTTTTTTGAATATGAGCAAGGGAAGTCTCCCTCCAGAGGCCCAGAACTGTGCCCTAAAGAAAAGAATTCTCCCTTGGGCTGTAGGAGCTTAGATGTCAATGACACTTCTTTGTAAGGGTGGACACTTTTCTTGACCTCCTGCTTTCTGGTCACAACCGTATTCTCTTTCAGCGTCTTTTTGGGCTTCTCTTGGGTCCTCGCCTTGACCTCCTGTGGGAGCCTAGATGGTATCAGTGCCACAGGACTGACCACCTGCTCAGGTGGAGAAGGCAGGAGGGTATACTTGCGGCTGAGAGGAGCGATCCTTGCGGAGGTCTAGTGTCCACACTTCAGCGAGTTCCCCGCCGACAGCGCAGGTTTCTTCGCCCAGGCTTGACTCCAGGATTCTGTCGGTGAGGTCCCCAGAGAGGAACCCGTGGTCTGCGGGAGAGACTCCGCTCCTTCGGGGCGATGTAGAGTCTAGGGGGTGAAGTCACACGACCCAGATGCAGGCTCAGCAGCCGGCGGACGTGAACAGGGCGAGGAACAGGTTCGGGAGCTGCGGGGTGGCCCTGACCAGGAGGGGCACTCTGGCGGAAGGCAGGGACGGGTGGTATCCGGCGCCGCCGGCGTCGCCTGCGGAGCCAGAAAACCAATTTAGCGAGTTAGTAACAAAGTTGCCCATGGCGAGCGGGTTGTGTGGCCTGGGTCGCCAGAAAAGTGTCAGCCGCGGAGACGAGTCCCCGAGCGACCACTCCTCTCCCAGCCAAGCACACCCTGGCCAGCCCGCGCCTGTGACGTCTCAATGGGGCTCGTGACAGAGAGGGGCGCGTCAGGGAGGGCGCATGGACCCTGCCAGCACCAAGAAGAGGCGACGACGGGCACCGCGCGAGGACCCGCCAACCGCCGGGGCACCTGTTCCTTCTAGCACCGCGGGATTTCCTGCTGCCCCTTGCTGGCGGTTGGCTCCGGGCGGGTCTCTCTGTGGGCCTGGGGGGTGGGGGTGGGTGGGGGGGTGAGAGGGCGGCCCGGCTTGGGCACCCAGTGGCTGAGTGTCGCTGGCCTTGTCCTCCGGGTCGCCGGGGCAAAGCCGCCTCAAGCTCAGCCGAGGAGCCACCCAGGTCTTCCAGGCTCCCCCAGGACCTCTCCCATCTCCT
>CAUYQG010295279.1:0-10161 GCA_963574415.1 Tarsius wallacei | reverse complement strand
CGCCTTTGGGAGGCTGAGGTGAGTGGATTGCCTGAGCCCGCGGGTTCGAGACCCGCCTGGGCAAGCAAGACCTCATCTCTACAATAAATCAAAAAATTAGCCGGGCGTGGTAGCGTGCGCCTGTAGTTCCAGCTGCTTGGAGGGCTGAGGCGGAAGGATCGCCGGAGCCCAGCAGGTCGAGGCTGCGGTGGCCGGGAGCGGCCACTGCACTCCAGTCTGGGCGACAGAGTGAGACTCCAACTCAAAAAAAAAAAAAAAAAGGAGGTCAATATCTAGTTCTGTCAGATACCACCACACAATTGCAAAAACATGGAACCAACCATGCCATGAAGAAAGACAAACATATGGACTTCGCAGCATCTTAGATGGATTTAGAATCTGTCATACTCAGTGATCTATCACAGAAACAAAAAAGAGTACCATATGTTCTCACTCATAAGTGGACCTTGGACAATTATCATAATACTATCATAAATGGATTGGCAGTAGTGTGAAACTACCAGGTGGGGGGGTGGGATTGGCAATAGTGGAAAACTACCAGGTACCTCATCAACAAGGGTACCTGCATAATGAACATTTGTATACCTAACCCTTAATTGTACTCCATGTCTTTAAAATAAAGATTTAAAAAAAGATTTACTTAAGTCACATGAACTGGAAAGCATTTTGACTTACCATCTTATGAGTGCTCTTCTATTTCTAAGCCAACTTGATAACATGAAAAAACAATACATAACATACAGACACATGTACACACATCCAAAGATCCAACAGCTTTTACCTCAGAATTTTAGACATGAGCTAGCAATACAAAATTACTAATTTATGAACCCCTTTACATGGCTAAATTGTATTTGCCCCATAGATAATCCAATGAAGACTCTGAACCAAAATTTTGGGTTAAGCAGCTTCCATGGTAGTCTTGATTTGTAAATGCCAAACCTTTCCAGACTTCAAAAAACACTAGGGCCAAACAGCATCACAGAGGAATATTGTACAGCAACATGAAAGCTTGGGAACAGGGAACTTCATTCTGCTTTCCCATTTAACAGCAAAATGAGACCCATGGAATGAGCAAATATCCCCAGACTCCAAAGAATATTAGAGGCAAATAGTATTACAAAAGAATGTTAGGTTATCAAATTCTGATTTCCCACAATTATATTGACAAGCACTCATAAACAAACAATTATTAAGATACAATCTAGGCTGGGCACAGTGGCTCACGCCTGTGATCCCAGTGCATTGGGAGGCTGAGACAAGAAGATTGCTTGAGCCCAAGAGCTCAAGACCAGCCTGGGCAACATACCTGGTTGTTTCTACAAAAAAAATTATGACACAAACAAATGGAAAAATATTCCATGCTCATGGATTGTAAGAATCAACATTATTAGGATGTCTCTCCTACCCAAGGCAATCTACAGATTTAACACAATACCCATTAAATTATCAGCAGCATTCTTCTCAGACTGGGAAACGACAATACAGGAATTCATATGGAAACATAAACAACCATTGAGACAGGAGATAGCTAGAAAAAGGTTAGGCAGACAGACAGGCCAGTCCTCTGGTAACAATGTAGTGAACTCCTGGCAGGTCTTCCAGGATCAGCATTGGTAAACAAGTTCCCTACAAGTCCCTCAAGCTAGAGCTAAAGTCCTCACTGCTGCGATTGAAAAACAACCAATCAGTTCACCATTAGGCCCCTACCTCCTGCCAATTGGTCCTTAATACTGACCAGTCAAAACAGCAGCAGCTCACAGCTAGTGCGAGCCAATCAGCTTGGACTTAGGGCTATATAAGCGCCAGGTTTTCGGCCCCAGACGGGCAACCCCTTCTGGTCCCCTCCCACCGTGGGAGCTTTTCTATCCTCAATAAATTCTGCTTTCTCACTTTCCGGCTGTCCATGTACCTCATTATTCCTGCGCATGAGACAAGAACCTTGACCCTGAAGAGCTGCAACCTGAAGAGCTGCAGAAGACCATCAGATAGCTGTCGGAAGAAGGGGAGACTCCGAAGCTGAGACACCCAGGGGCTAGGCTTGCCAGCCCACCGAACCGAATGAGGGGAGGTGAGGGGGCACATCTCATCAACAACATCCTGGGGGCTAGGCTTGCCAACCCCTCCCAATCGCAACACTCAGGGCTTGCCTCACCAGTCCATTAGAGCTAACACTTCAGGGGCTAGGCTTACCAGCCCCTTGACGACCCTCTTTGGGGCTTGGCTGGCCGACCCAATGAACTGACACTCTTGAAGACCAGGCTGACCAGAAAAATTCGCATCACCATGAATAGCCAAAACTATTCTCAGCAAAAAAAAAAAAGAAAAAAAGAAAAATGAGAGGTATCACACTCCCAGAGTTTGAACTTTATTATAAAGCTACAGTAATCAAAACAGCCTGGTATTGGTAAAAGAACAGACATAAAACCTATGGAGCAGGATAGAGATTCCAGAAGCAGAACTTCAATTTCTCAGTCAACTCATCTTCAACAAAGCCTCCACTACCAACCACTGGAGAGAGGAGAACCTATTCAGTAAATGGTGCTGGGAAAGCTGACTGATAACATGCAGAAGATTGAAACAGGACCCCTACCCATCACCATACACAAAAATTAACTCTAAATGGATCAAAGTCCTAAACGTAAAACCTCAAACTATAAGAACCTTAGAAAATTCAGGAGACACCCTTATGGAAATTAGAACTGGCAACAAATTCCTGATCAGAACCCTAAGTGTCCATACCATAAAAAATAAGATAGATAAGTGGGACCTCATCAAACTGATGAGCTTCTGCAAAGCAAAAGAAACCATCAAGAGAGCCGGGAGACAGTCCACAGACTGGGAAAAAATATATGCCAACTGTATATCTGACAAAGGCCTAACATCTAGGATCTACAAGGAACTCATATGTGCTGAAAAGAAAAAACAAACAGCCCCATTACAAAGTGGGCAAAAGATGTGAATAGACACTTCTCAAAAGAAGACATATGAGCAGTCAACAGATACATGAAGAAATGTTCAGCCTCACTAGTCATCAAAGAAATGCAAATTAAAACCACACTGAGATACCACCTAACTCCAGTCAGGATGGCCATCATAAATAACTCAAAAAATAACAGATGCTGGAGAGGTTGTGGGGAAAAGGGAACACTCCTACACTGTTGATGGGATTGTAAAGTAATACAACCTCTGTGGAAAACAGTTTGGCTATTCCTGAAGGATCTAAAAATCGACTTCCCATATGACCCTGCAATCCCCTTACTGGGAATATACCCAAAGGAACTCAAATCACTCTATGAAAAAAATACCTGCACATGTATGTTTATTACAGCATTGTTCACAGTAGCAAAAACATGGATCCAACCATGCTACCCATCGAAAGAGTACTGGATTTTTAAAATGTGCTACATATACACAATGAAATATTACTCATCTGTAAAGAAGGAAAAAATTATGAACTTCACAGCAACTTAGATGAACTTAGAGTCTATAACACTGAGTGATCTATCACAGAAACAAAGAACTGAGTATCACATGTTCTCGCTCATAAGCGGACCTTGAACAATCATTGTAATACTATAAGAAAAGGATTGGCAGTAGTGGGAAACTGTGGGAGGGCAGGGCAGAATTGGCAGTAGTGGGAATGGGGGGTGAGGGAGCACAGCTCATCAGCAAGGGTACCTGCATAATGAACATTTGTATACATAACCCGGAATTGTGCCCCACATCTTTAAAATAATTTTTTAAAATTTGCCAGGCATCCTGTAGCTCCAGCTACTTGCAAGGCTGAAGCAGAAGAATTGCTTGCCCAGGAGGTCGAGGCTGCAGTAATCCCCGATCATGGCACTGCATTCCAGCCTGGGTGACAGAGTGAGATTCTGACACACATAAAAAAAAAAATCTAAGCCGGGGGGCTCGGTGGCTCAGCCTGTAATCCCGCGCCTTGGGAGGCTGAGGTGAGTGGATTGCCTGAGCCCGTGGGTTCGAGACCCACCTGGGCAGGCGAAACCTCATCTCTACAATAAATCAAAAAAATCAGCCGGGCGTGGTAGCGCACGCCTGTAGTTCCAGCTACTCGGAAGGCTGAGGTGGAAGGATCGCCGGAGCCCAGCAGCTCGAGGCTGCGGTGGCCGGAAGCGGCCACCGCACTCCAGTCTGGGCGACGGAGTGAGACGGCAACTCAAAAAAAAAAAAAAAATCTAACTGCAATAGCAGCTAATAAGTCCAAGAATGTCCAAACTCAAACAGTCAAACTGCCTTTCTCTCTCAGTTGATTAGGCATCATCAACTTTAAAACAGAAATTCCATCGAAATTCCCCAAATCAGGAAAAGCCATTCCAGCAGTCTGGTACCCGCAAAAGACACTCACCTATCTGGACACATATCAAATTTCAAAGACTGTTCTTCCTAGGCAATCGGGATTTTGGGGACCAGCAGTGGTGGGACAAAAAAGAGAGACTGAAACTCACCTCCAGCCAAATAAATAAATAAGGCAGAGCAGCTACTTGGGAGGGCTTCCAAAACTCTCAACCCAAGGCAGCTGAGCCAGGAGCAATGTGTTCTCAGTCGGGGAAACAAAATCTGTTACCGAAATGCCAGGGGTTTGGCCTAGGTTCCATTGCTTACGTCACAGAAAGCCAGTCTCTGGGACAAGTATTTCCTGGGAAGAAGGCCTTATTTGTGTGACATCAACTGAGGAGATGGATTTGATCAGTCTCAAATCTGTCTCTCTGACCAACCAAAATTGAGGGGTTTATATAGAAGGAAAAAAAGTAACTACATGCTGGAAAACAGAAATTAAGGAAAGACAAGGAAGCTTTTGCTGTGCAGAAACCTTTTAATTTAATTAAGACCCATTTTTATTTCCCTAAAAGAAAAACAGGCAAGTTTAACGAATTAGTATGTTTTTTGCAAAATTGATTTCTAAGAGTTTGGTGTTATAGGATAGGTGATAAAATTGCAAAGAGAAAAATAAAACAACTTTTTGGTGCCTGTTTCTTGAGAGAGGGAATTGGCTGTTGGCACCCAGGGAAAATCCCTTTTATCTGAATGGACAAATGACAAACAAGGATAAAATACATGTGATACACATACATGCATGGGGATAAGTAAAGGTGGTTGTCATTCTTTTCTTTGCTACTCTAAAGTCACTAAAACCTAGGTAATGAAGCTAAGTACCTAGGAAAGAGAACAATGGCATCAAAGATCATTAAAGTAGGAAAAAAGAAGATATGACCTAAATAAACTCTCACCTCATAAGAAGAAAAAGTAGAAAGCTCTTCCATTGTTCTAAATTATTTTTAAATTTATTTTATTTATTTATTTATTTTTGAGTCAAGATCTCACCCTGTTACCCAGGCTGGAGTGCAGTGGCATGGTCATTGCTCACCACAGCCTTGACTTTCTGGACTTAGGCAATTGTTCTTCCTCAGCCTTCAAGTAGCTGGAACTACAGGTGCATGCCATCATGCCTGGTTTATTTTTTTATTTTTGTAAAGACTATGTCTCACTATGTCACCCAGGCTGGTCTTGACTCCTGGGTTCAAACAATCCTCCTGCCTTGGCCTCCCAAAGTGTTGGAATTACAGGCATCAAGCACCATGCATGGCCCACTGCTGGAAATTATTTAAAAGTTAACCTAACATCTCAGTAGCAATAAACACACCTAGTGCCCAGATCATGGTTTCTAAAGCCATTCTTTAATGAACGAAATGAGGGATCCTTGGATAAATGACTGATTCTGGAATTGGAGCAAGGAATCTACAAGATGAGCCAGGAGCATCTCATAGTGTCAGAAAGCAAGTTCCTCATAAAAAATCCCACAATGCTGAGAATATCTCAAAGGGATACAAAAGCCAACTGAACGAGCTCTCAATGACCAAAGCTGGAACAATTTAATCAACAAAATAAGTAAAGTATTATTAGATTATAATTCAAATTAGAAAGTAAAATCTAGGCATTCATACTGCCACAAATTAATGGATGGATAAATTTAAAAAGTGAAGGGGAAGAGACAAATCTCCCATGCAGAAGAATCTAAGTATTTTACGCAAGTACTGTACTCTCAAGGAGGTGAGGCATAACTTCCTATTGTCTAAGTATGGATTGTGCATACAGACTTACTTCCAAACAGTACAGTATGGAAAGGGTTACGGTAAAAAAATGTAACTTTACAGTGGAAACATAACACTTCAGCCAGGCAATCAAGGTTAACATCAACAGGAATAAGTCATACTGATAATATGTACCTTTAATATGATGTAATAGGAATGATACTTTACCTCAACCTTCTTCCCCAAAACATGCAGTCCCAATTTAATCATGAGAAATACATTGAACACATCCCAATTGAGAGATATTCCACAAAATAACTCTCCAGTACTCCTCTAAACTGTCAAGTTCATCAAAAGCAAAGAAAGTTTGAGAAATATCACAGCCAAAAGAAGCCCAACATTTCGATATAATGATTAAATGTATTGAGGTATCCTGGATGGGATCTTGGAAAAGAAAAATGGCATTAGTTAAAAACTATAGGAATCTGAAGAAAGTGTGAACATTATTTATTAATAATGTGTCAACATTGATTCATTAATTGTGACAAATATGCTATACTAATATAAGGTGCTAAAATAGAAAAAACTGAGTCCAAGTCATATGGAAGATCTCTGTACTATCTTTGCAATTTTTCTAAAAATATAAAACTTTTAAAATAAAGGTTTATTTTTAAAGTTAACCTATACTTTATTCTAACACACTTCCCAATCTTTGTTAATAGTGGTCCCCCTGCCAGAAATGCCCTTCTTCTTATATTTTTCTATTAAAAATTTGACTTGAGCCGGGCTCGGTGGCTCAGCCTGTAATCCTGTGCTTTGGGAGACTGAGGTGAGTGGATTGCCTGAGCCCGCGGGTTCGAGACCCACCCTGGCAACTTGGCGAGACCTCATCTCTACAATAAATAAATTTTAAAAAATTAGCCGGGTGTGGTAGTGCGCACCTGTAGTTCCAGCTACTTGGAAGGCTGAGGCGGAAGGATCGCTGGAGCCCAACAGGTCGAGGCTGCGGTGGCTGGGAGCGGCCACTGTACTCCAGTCCGGGTGACAGAGTGAGACTCCAACTCAAAAAAAAAATTGACTTATCTCATTCTACCAAGAAGATACCTGCACACGCATGTTTGTTGCAGCATCATTCACAATAGCAAAAACATGGAACCAACCATGTTGCCCATCAAAGCTGAACTGGATTAAAAAAATGTGGTACATATACACAATGAAATATTATGCAACCATAAAGAAGAACAAACATATGGACTTCACAGCAACTTGGATGTATTTAGAGTCTATCATACTTAGTGATCTATCACAGAAACAAAAGAGTACCATATGTTCTCACTCATAAGTGGACCTTGAACAATTATCATAATACTATAAGAGCATTCGAGGGAAACTGCCAGGGGAGGGAAGAGGGAGGGGACACCTCATCAACAGGGGTCCCTGCATAGTGAACATTTGTATATCTAACCCTGAATTGTACCCAGCATCCTTAAAATAAAGGGAAAAAAATTCAACTTATCTTTCATGATCCCTCCATGAAGTCTTCTTTGATCTACACAGTCAGAAGTAATACCTTCCCTCTTCTTAACCTTCAAAGTGCTTTGCTTGTACCTTTTGTATGCGCTTCATTATATTCTATCTTCTACTACAGTTATGTATGTGAGTCTCTTAGCTCTCCTATTGACTTAGAAAAAGTTTCTTTACCAACATCATTCTTCTGAGATCTGGAAATGACAATACAGAAATCCATATGGAAACATAAATGATCATAAATAACCAAAACAATCCTCAGCAAAAGAAACAAAGTGGGAGGTATCACACTTCCAGACATTAATATTTACTATAAGGCTACAATAATCAAAACAGCCTGATATTGGTACAAGAATAGGCATATGGACCAATGGAACAGGATAGAGATTCCAGAAGCAAAAACTCAATTTCTTAACTATCTTCAACAAAGCCTCCACCAACAACCACTGGGGGAAAAAGAACCTTTTCAGTAAATGGTGCTGGGAAATCTGGCTAATCACATGCAGAAGATCGAAACAGGACCCCTACCTATCACCATACACAAAAATCAACTCTAAATGTATCAAAGACCTAAATGTAAAAACTCAAGCTATAAGAACTTTAGAAAATGCAGGAAACACCCTTATGGAAATTGGAACTGGCAACCAATTCCTGATCAAAACACCAAGTCCTTGTCATAAGAGATAAGATGGACAAGTGGGACCTCATTAAACTGGCAAACTTCTGCAAAGTAAATGAAACCATCAAGAAAACAGGGAGACAGCCCACAGAATGAGAAAAATATTTGCCAACTGTATATCTGACAAAGGCCTAACAAACAGGATATACAAGGAACTCAAATGTGCCAAAAGGAAAAAAAACAGCCCTTTTAAAAAGTTGACAAAAGACATGAATAGACTCTAAAGAAGATATACAGGCAGTCAACAAACACATGAAAAAGTGCTCAGCCTCACTCATCACCAGAGAAATGCAAATCAAAACTATATTGAGATACCACCTAACCCAAGTAAGAATGGCCATCATTAATAAAATTAAAAACAACAGATGCTGGCAAGGATGTGGAGAAAAATGAGTGCTTCTACACTGTTGGTGGGAATGCAAACTAATGCAACCTCTTTGGAAAACAGTGTCGTGATTTCGAAAAGGACTAGAAATTTACCTTCCATATGACCCAGCAACCTGCCTACTGGGAATATACTTGGAGAAGTTCAAACCATTCTACAACAAAGATACTCACATACACGTTTATTGCAGCACTATTTGCAATAGTAAAATATGGCACCAACCATGCTGCCCTTCGAAACTAGACAAGTAAAAAAAATGTGTTACATATACATGATGAAATATTATGCAGCCATAAAAAAGACAAATATATGGACTTTGCAGCAACTTTGATTGATTTAGAATCTTTAATACTCAGTGATCTACCATAGAAACAAAGAACGGAGTGCCACGTATTCTCCCTCATAAGTAGACCCTGAACATTTACCATAATGCTATAAGAAAGGGGTTGGCAGTAATGGGCTTCTGACGGGGGGCAGAGGGAGGGGATGCAACATCAATAAGGGTACCTGGTCACAAACCAGGTAAAATGGAGACCAAAGAGAGGCCCAAACTTTTCCTGTACAAAGTCCACTTATATAACTAACCCTGAATTGTACCACACATCTTTAAAATAAAATACAAATTTTTAAAAATATGTTTTAAAAGTTCCTGGAGGGAAGGGAGTGGATCTTTAATTCAGCAAACATTGATATAATTTCCAATATATGCCAGGCACTTTGTTAGGGCCTGAAGTCCATGAAGATGAATGAGATTCTACTCCTTTTAAGGAACTCACAATGTAAAGGGGAAGGCAGAATGCATACAATTATAATATAAACCACATTCTGATTAAGTGCTTGAGGGAACGAAGGTATTATGTGACTTCTATGTACCAGGGACTTTACCTGTATTCTCTTATTTAATCCTTAAAGCAACCTGCAAGACAAGCATTACATTACATTTTACAAGTGAGAAAATTAAGACTCTGAGAGGCTAAATAATTTGCAGATGATCAGGGATTCAAACCCAGGTATATTGATGTTCAAAATCCCTACTCTTTCCATTATATCATGATTTAACACAATATCTGACATCTAGTAGGTGTTCAATAAATATCTATTGAATAAGTGACTAAAGCACTAGTATTCACTAGCCTGTAATTATACATAATAAACATATACAGTATTTAGAACGATTTGAAGAAATGAAATAAGAAGATTAAATTTTGTAGTACCCACTTGTTAGTCCCCAACTGCAGTTCCCAACTGATCCTTCACTACCCAATCTGTTTTTTTATTTTTATTTTTATTTATTTATTTATTTTGAGTTGGAGTCTCACTCTGTCACCCAGACTGGAGTGCAGTGGCCGCTCCCAGCCACCGCAGCCTCGACCTGCTGGGCTCCGGCGATCCTTCTGCCTCAGCCTTCCAAGTAGCTGGAACTACAGGTGTGCGCTACCACGCCCGGCTAATTTTTTGATTTATTGTAGAGATGAGGTCTCGCCAAGTTGCCCAGGCGGGTCTCGAACCTGCAGGTT
>CAUYQG010295278.1:0-22696 GCA_963574415.1 Tarsius wallacei | reverse complement strand
TTTGATTTATTGTAGAGATGAGGTCTCGCCAAGTTGCCCAGGCGGGTCTCGAACCCCCGGGCTCAGGCAATCCACTCACCTCAGCCTCCCAAAGCACGGGATTACAGGCTGAGCCACCGAGCCCAGCTCTTTCTTTCTTTTTCAAGGCTGTCTTGGTTATTGTGGATAATGCTACAGTGAACATAAAAGTGCAAATTATCTCTTGGACATAGTGAATTTATTTCCTTTGGGTATATACCTGGAAGTGAGATTGTTGGATCATATGGTAATTCTATTTTTAATTTTTAAAACACTGTTTTCCATAATGGCAATTTACGTTCACACAAATAGTGTATAGGAATTCTCTTTGCTTCACATCCTCACCAACACTTATTATCTTTTATCTTTTTGATGGTACCCATCCCAACAGGTGTGAGGTGATACCTCAGTATAGCTTTAATTTGCATTTCCCTAATGATTAATAATGTTGAGCATTTTTTTTCATATACCAGTTGATCATTTCTATGTCTTTTGAGAAATGTCTCTTCAGGTCCTTCACCCATTTTTCTTTTTTAGATTGGAAAATATAGCTTATTTAGAAAGTGAATTAGAGAGAGAGAAGAGAGAGCAGATAGACACAGAGAGATAGATTCACCTCCCCAAGGTAGGGGAGGGGGCCAAAACCAAGAAACATGGTGGTGGTAGCTCAGAGAGCCACGTGGACACACCAGAGTTTAGCAAAGCAATGGCGTCCAGCTGCTCGACATCGAATGCTTTTAAACATTCCCCTTTTTGGAGGTAGGTTGTTAAGGTGGTTGGGTGGTGGTCTACTCCACGTTACCTTCACCCATTTTTTAATTGGGTTATTAATTTTCTTGCTATTGAGTTATATACGCTCCTTATTGTATTGTGGATATTAACACCTTATCAGAAATGGTTTGCTAATATTTTCTGCCATTTTGTATGTTGTCTCTTCACTCTAATGATTGCTTCCATTGCTGTGCAGAAGCTTATTTTGTTTTAAATTTTATTTCAATGACTTTGGGGGTACAGATGATTTTTGGTTACATGAATGCATTGTATATTCTGGGCTTTAAGTGTACCCTCCGCCTTCACCTGTGCACATTGTACCTGGTAGGTGCTTTTTAAAAAATTTCCACCTCCCCCTTCTGAGTCTTCATTGTCCATTATGCCATTCTATATGCCTGTGCAGTTCCTTAGTTTAGCTCCTACTTACAAGGAGAACATGCAAATGCAGTGTTTGGTTTTCCATTCCTTCATTACTTCGTTTAGGATGATAGTTTTCAATTCCACCCAAGTTGCTGCAAAATACATTATTTCATTCCTTTTCATGGCTGAATAGTATTCCATGGTGTGTGTGTGTGTGTGTGTGTGTGTGTGTGTGTGTGTGTGTGTATCACATTTTCATTCATTTTCATTATCTACTGATCAGTTGATGGGCATTTTCTTAATGTCTACTTATCCTTTCTTGCTCTTGCTTAAGAAATGATTCCTCCTCTTTTTAGCATATGATGTAAACATTTGAAAACTGTTATCACACCCATGCTTAGTGATCATGTAGCAAAACCATATTTTAAATCCCTTTAATCTTTTCTTGTAAATCAATCCCTTTCTTCCATGGATCTTTTTGTTCCCTCAGTGCTGGTAAACCTTCCTTCCTTCCTTTCTCTTTCTTTCCATTTCATTTTTCCTTCTACTTTTTTTTAGCTGAATTGTCCTTCCACAGAGCATAAATAAATATCTGTCTGGGGATGGGGAGACACCTCTTATCAACAAGGGTGCCCGAACGAAGCATATTTGTATACCTAATCCTTAACTGTATCCCACAATATCATAATAAAAAATACTGATTATAAAAAAAATTAAAATTTTCACAATGCTTGCCAAAAAAAACCAAAAAACAAAAAAACAAGCACCCATAGGTAATTCTAATGCAAGTGATCCAGAGGCTCCAACCTGAGAAACAGCTATAGGCCTTAGGAGAGCCAGAAACCATTCTTCATTAATCACCCATGCCAGTGCTTTGCCAAAGGTGGTGGTGGTATACAAAATAATTTCAGGTGGTCTGCAAATGATATAAAGATTAAATTATACAGATTCACATAATGGACAAGTTTTCCCTTTTCCATTCTTTTTCCATTCTCACTTTTGTACAAGTTTGTCTTGAACATTTCTCTGACACATTCTAATAAAACTTTTAACAAAATAAAAGCAGGCCTCAAAGTCACAGTTTCAGGAGCAAATAACAAAATTTAGCTAGATTTTAAGAACATTGTTTTGTTTTCATCATATTTGTTTTTACTCTTGCCCTCCTATTTATGGCAAATGATACCGGTTTTCATTTACTGTAATGAGGTAGGCTCTCCTTTTTAAATAAGCAGATATAATTTATGCTAATTTAAAGAAAAAATTAAGTAAATAATAGTAACGTTGGTATGTGTATAAAGCAAAAATTGTGAAGGAAGTTTTTAATTGGTATAAAGATGTAATGAAACTTTTGAAGGTGATTCACAGAAATCTCAAATGTGAGAACCCCCCCCTAAGCTGTGCCTGTGTAATACCATTATTTTGATCCTTTTTTTGCTGAATTATCTGTTGTTATTATTAATACTTTCAAGTAAGAAATCAGTTACTGAGTTATTGTCTCTTGGTGATATTTATAATTCACCAAAACCAGTCATGCTGTTTGACTTGTGCCATCAATTTAATAAACCCAGTCTTTTAATGACTGAGAATCTACAATTTTGATATTTGAGTTTCTGCTTTTGCATGAGGAGGTTTTGCTTTTTTTTTCCCCTTTGGCTATACTTGAGTCACTCCTATCCGCATAGAACACAGTGCTAGACATTGCAGTACACAGAAAGAAATACAAGACCTATTGTGTAAAAGTTAAAATCTAATTGGAGAGTCAAAAAGAAAACATATAACAAAAGCTAGTGAAGGGGATTAGAATACCCACCCTAGAATATGCCACATTAGCATAAGAATTATTTTGAGCTGAAAGCAATTGAGAAACAAGAAATGTAGGAAGAGTTTTTTACTTTCCCCCATCTGCCTAAAAGTAGGGCATATCTTTCCCTTTGTGAAGGTGTTTCCTCCCTATTCCAGGATGGGAAAGAACAGTAACTCTTATCACTGGAGATGGGGGGTTACATACCAAGATGAGTTTGCATAAACGGATCTTACTAAAATAATCCTTATCTTTTATTAGGTTCCCATTTGGTTCCTAGTCATTTCCCCATGATCTATCACCCCTTGAAGCCCACACCCCTTTTCCTTTGGTAAAATGGTATATAAGCCCTGAGTCTAACCACTTCTTTGCGTTTTACTTCTTTTTAATGAATTCCCTTACACATAAATACTAATAAAAATAGTGTGCCTCTTCTCCTGTTAATCTGTTTTTTGTTAGTTTAATTCACAGGTCCCTAGGTATGGAACATAAGAGGGTAAAGAAAATTTTGTTCTTCCTTATACTAGCATCTATTGAGCATTTCTTAATTAGGGCTTTCTCTACTGAGCTAAAAATTTTTCATTCTTTAACTAATTTTATACTCTCAATATGTATTAATAACGTATTTATTGAACTCTTACCAGGTGCTTTATGTGTTCTATAATTCTCACCATGACCCTGTGAAGTCATGACAATGATCAGCTCCATTTTATTGAGGGAGTAATTGAGCCACAGAGAGGTTAGGCAATTTGCTCAAAGTCACATTTCCAGTATGTGGTAGAGCAGAGGATTTGAACCCAGGCAGTTTTGCCCCAAAGCTTATACTCTTGCTGCCTTGCTCTTATCCCAATTTTACAAATGAGGAGACTGAGGTTAAGAAAGGAAAAAGGAACCTGCTTAAGACTGCATGACTAGTAAGTGACAGAACTGGGATGCTAGGGCACATATTCTTAGCCCTTAAACATATATTCTTAAGCACATAACTAGCAATTTAAAAAAACAGTAAAGCAATGTCACATGACAGGGTGGGACAATGGCAAGTTTAACTGAAGGATTTCCAGACTTTTTCTTTTTTTTCCAGGAGAAAGCTTTTAAAATTTGTATTGTTTTTCTTGTACAGTGTATTTGCTTTGCTTTTATACTTTAACAGTTTTGTGGCTTTGTCTTTTTTTTAAAATCTAAAATAAAGGTCAACTAGTTCAACACCCAGACCCCTCAATGCTCTGGGCCAGTTGTCTTGCTGCCCTGATTATATGGATATGCTCGATTTTCTTGTATTCTATTTGCTGTTTTATCGACACAGTTATTGATTTAAAAAAGCTCTTTGCCCAGATGCATTCTTTGGCCTTAAATTGGCTTGACAGGTGGACATTACCTTTGGACAATTAACCCCTTTGGTAGCAAAAGCCTATTCAGACCGGCAGGGCTCACAGTCTATTGATGTTAAAATTGCCAATGCCTCCAAATTAATTCTTCCTCCAGCGTTTAAGTGTAGCAGCTTTATGTTTTTATTTTTGCATGAGAGGTTCCACATTCAGTTGATATCATGACTTTCTTCAGTTAATCAATTTTGCTACTCCCTTGCAAACAAATAAACAAATAAACAAACCTGTCCAGAACAAATCCTAGAAAGAATTTAGGCCACGAAAGATAGAAAGCATTCTGACCTGCAGAAATGATGGGTGTGGTTGTATATGTACATGTAACAGAGGGAAGTAGAAATAAGAAGAAAAAACATGAAATGGCATGGGAAACAAAGACAGAAAAATCTCACTGTGATTGGTTTGTGACAGTTCTTCCCTTTATATCTGCTATCCATCTTCACTTTATATCTGCTATCCAACCTAGAGAGTCCCTTGAAGAGGGGCTCTGTCTGTGTTACTCCATTCAGCAGTACTGTTGAAAGGAAAGTATTCAATGAGTGGTATTCTAATTGTACATCAAAGCAAGATGGTGCTTGCTTTCCGACTCTGAAAAGAAGGTTTTAGGTTTCTGCTCTACTTGGAAATAAAGTGCATATTTTCCATTTATGTAATAGGTTATGTAAATCTTCTTAATGAAACTAAAAGTATCAGTTGAATACTATGTGACAGTGTTCCTTTAAAAATGTTCTTGTGGAGTCACAAAGGACAGGATAATTAAAACTCCTTGCAGAGTTTAGTTCTTTGACCTCTCATTAGTTTCAGCATTATAAATTGCCATTTGTTAGAAGCTTAATTTGATTATTAGCCCCTCTGAGCTTACAGCATGCATTTAGAAGAGTGGACTCTGCGTGACTCGGAATGCATGCTGCTGCTGCATACCCGAGATAGAAAATGGAGGAGCAAATTGCCCTGCTCCTGTGTGTTTGTGAGTTAGTCATACTAAAGTGGTTAAACAAAGAGAAAGCAGTCCTTTCCAATATCCACAGTTATGGGGTTGATAAAAGAAACTCAATGGGCAGTATGACTATATCATTCTGGAAGCAGCTTTATTAGGTGTCATAGAGGGAGGAGGAGAAAGAGGGAATTTAAAAAAAATTGGTATCTCATATCACCTTATGTCACCCTGCATAGTGAAGTAAAAACTGACTTGCTTCCTCAAGGTATTTCAACAAATGATTGCAGTACTTTAGAGCAGGGGACTACTAGCATACTCATTCTTTGGTTCTCTAGGTAAGTACTCTGGTCTCAGCATTTTAATTAATTCCTGGATATTGCTACTAGGAGGCTTAGCAAGTGTAATCAGGCTTTTTGCCAAAGCCAATGTCTGCAAAACAACCAACTTGTATTTTTTTTAAGGTAACAAGCCAGAGTTGTGAGAAAACAGAAACACACAATAATAAGAATATGAAAATTAAACATCCCCACCCTCCATGCTTGCCAAATATAAGCAATGGAAAAAATTGCTCCCACTGCCTCCATTACACTCCAGAAGACCATTTGAGGCAAGCATGAAAGTCTTCAGCTTTCCCAAGTTTGAGGTTGTGAAAGAGGATTATATAAAGTCAGAGTTAAAGTTTGGAAAATGTAGAACACATAATAATAATAATGTCAGTATACAGTAGACTCTATCTTAGTGAACTTCCATTTAATCAGATTAATGAACTAATTGACACTCAGTAAGACCCAGAGACCAATGGCCATGCTATGGTAACTGCTTGTGGCTAATAGCATGGTTAGAAGTGTCGTCTGCCCAGACACTTCTGCTTCAACCATTTGAGTTGTATGCTTACCAAAATTTAGTTGAGTTTGTTCCAAATCTATTTATGCCAGTTGTACACAACAATATAATTATGTGATTTAACTAAATATTATATAAACTAATGAAATATGAATGCAAAGTGAGTTTTTGCTTCAATGAAATTTAGATTGAATGCCTTTGTAAGACTCAGTAAAAGCAGGGTGCTAAAAAAAAAATCTGTCAAATTTTACGTAGCTGAGAAAAACATAAAAGATGGGAGTAGTTGTAATAATTTAGGAAGATTCTACATTCAGATTGCTTCACGTGTTTTGTTTTTTATTCTGTTTTAGGGAAAAATTACAAACATATTTAAAATTAGAACATTTACTATAATTAGCATGATATACTCATTACCCAGCTTCAGCAATTATCTCTACATGTTCGATCTTGTTTCATCTATACCTCATCCACTCTCCTACCAAATTATTTTAAAGTAAACCTTAGCTATCATCTTACTTCCTCTTATAGGTCTTTTTAAGTTCTCATTCCACTTTAGAAAAACCCAGATTGGAAATTATTATGGATGTGGCTTATGCAAGCAAGATAGTGCAAATCTCCAAAAATCAATTCATACCTAAGGAAAACATTGGATGGTAGAAAAAAAAATCATGGAAAAAATAATTTTCCATGACATATACATACTGGACCCTAGAAGGAAGGAGCTATCCACTAATCAACCTGCTTCTCAAAAAGTATTTGTTAAAATATTTAAGATACAATATATTTTAATGATTCTTTGTTATAGTTGTTTTGTTTTGCTAAACCGTGAACTACTGCACTGTGTCCTACTTATTGGATTAGACAGTTTCTAGCATAAATCTAGATGATAATGATGATGATGTAATGTAATTGATATGCTGAGGATGACTTACATGTCAAGGTTAACATAAACCAATAACTAGGTAATGCCATATTTTTAAGGCTTATTTCATTTGAAAAAAAAGCCTCATAGCTTTAAGGTTTGTTTCATTTGAAAACTCATTGTCTTTGAGAGCAGCAAAGATGTCATGCTCATTGAGTTGTTTGTACAAATCCAACTTCTTTTAGCATAGTCAGTCCTGTTCACAATGATGGAATACTGTAGTGAATCTGCCTCCCATGACCTGAGCCCCACTAGGTATGGGCAGCCCAAGATGTCAGTCTGTTGGGTAACCAATGTCAGTCAATTGCTCTTTCTCAAGAATTTGTGAGTGAGGAAGAGAAAAGCAGCAACGCTGACCACATTGGAGAATTCTACTGGGAACCTACATATTGAACAGCACTTACACACACACACACACACACACACACACACACACACACACACACACAGAATTTGAAGTAAGAAAATGGGTGGATGATTGACCTGAATGGCTGCTTTAGCCAACTTGGGCCTTACGAAAGCAGAGGAGACAAGTTGAGAGAGAGAGAAGAGATAGAGAGGTAGAGATGAGAGAGCCTTTCTTTGAGACAGAATGAGCAACCATGATTTCTGATTTAGGTAAATTCCTAATTTCTAGAGCTCTGACTGGATTTTGTTTATTGCCCTTGGATTTCTATGATATTTCTTGTTGCAGCCTTATATTAAATTCCTTTTTATTCAAGCTTATTTCATTGAGTTTCTCTTCCTTGAAACCAATGGTCGTTGATGGAGAAACAGGATGACCTTTGATATAGAGGGTATGTTTTAGTTCCTTTTGTATTGCCATAACAGAACATCACAGACTGGGTAATTTATAGAGAAAAAAATTTATTTATTTATTTATTTTTAACTTTATTTTATTATAAAGGTATGTGTGGGGTATAAGTTAGGATTAGGTACATATGTAATGTATGTGCAGATGAAGTTTGGGTCTCCAACTGTTCCTCACTTCTCCTGGTTTAGGATCAGGTACGCTTTGTGTTGTTACATCCCCCCCGCCTTATAGTTCTGAATGCTGGGAAGTCCAAGGTCAAGGGGCCTGCATCTGGGGCTTCTATGTTGCCTCATCCCATGGTGGAAGGTGGAAGGGCAAGAGAAGGTGACAGCAAGAAAGGAAGAGAGACAAACTGGCTTTTATAACAAAGCCACCCTTGTGATAACAACATCAATCCATTCATGAGGTTAGAGCCCTCATGATCTAATTACCTCTTATTAGGCCCCATCACCCAACACTGTTGCATTGAGGATTAAGTTTCCACCACATGAACTTTGGGGCACACATTCAAACACCAGCGGGGTACAAGTAGAGAATCAAAAGGCACAATGAAGCACCTTATAGTTGAAAGAAATGTAGCATTAGCTAGGCTTTCTCATGGCAAGATCCTATGTATGTGTGTACATGTGTGTACACTCATGTATAAAGGTGTGTATGTATTTAATAACAACCAATACCCATGCAGTTTATAAAATCCCCAGGGCTGTGCCAGCCTAAGATACTCCCTTCACATGTTATCTCACACAGGAAGAAAGAATTATCTACTGACAAACCCAGGCTTATGGAATAGGGCAGTGTTACACTATTTTATTCATTTTTTTACTGTTATGCTCCTCCATTATTTTAAAGTTGCTTCTGAGTCTAAAAAACTGTATTTTGTGTTTTTATTTTATTTCATTCTCCATGGCCTATTCCAGTTTGGTGCCAGAGGATAATGCTTTCTTATATATTTATATTTAACTCTTGTATATATTCAACACCTACTGTGTGTCAAACACTTTTGCATACTGATCTTATTTAACTGTTTTCACAGACTGTATTTTACACATTAAGAAATTGAAACTCATAGAAATTGTGTCTTCTTTAAAGTTGCACAGCTAGTAAGTGGCAGAATGAGGTAATCTTTCTATGGCAAAAAGGTTTTTTTTTTTCCCCTTTAGAAAGGCTGCTTCTCTTCCAACCATTGGTACAGTAGTGATAAAAACAGAATGAAATATGTGCATTAAAATAAAACTAAGAGTGGCATTCTTTCTCAATGAAGAAATAATTAGTAGTATTACAGATGAAATTCCTTTAATTTGGTACTTTTTTAGGTCATTACTTGAGTTGTTAAATGGGAATATTGCTACTGAGCAAAATGTGGTTTATGCAAGATAGAAGGGAGATTATCAAAGCCCTATGCCCAAATTGTGAAAACACACCTTGGCCTACTTGTTTTTAATTTGGGTTTAGATCACAAGTAAATTTGAATCACTCCTGATTTGACCCTAGCCTCTTTTGCATTTATCACTATTACCTGCAATATCCACTGTGCTCTCCTCATGAAATGCCGCAAGTGGAAATGCCAGGGAGCTAAATAATGTGTATACATGGTCACAGAGAGTGGAATAATAGACATTGGAGACTCAGAAAGGTGGGAGGGTGGAAGGGGCTAAAAAATTACCTAGGTAGTACAATGTAATTCAGGTGATGGTTACACTAAAAGTCCAGACTTCATCATGTAATACAACTGCACGTGTATCCCATAAATCTATAAAAATAAAAATAAATATTTTGTATTGTAAGAATTTTGAAGTCTCCAGTTTGAAGAAAACTTAGAAGAGTATTCAGGGATCCTGGTTGGAACATTTTGCAAACAACTCTGCCCAAGCATATGTATATCTGGCACTACTCAGGTAGGTCTTTGCTTTCCTCTGCCCCCTCCTGGAAGAAATCACTTGCTTCACTTGGATCTTAGTTTGCCCATTTGCAGATCGAGCAACTTGATCTGGATTAGCTCTGTAAGTCTCTCCTAACTTAATAATTTTTGCATTCCTTACAATGTACTTTCCAAAAGCAATAGCTCACTGAAATAGAATTATAATGTTCTTTTTCTTTTCAGAAAGTCACTTAATTGGATGACAATGCCTTTTCAGCTGGTGAATCTAATATTTGATGAGTACCAGCCTAGTTTGTATTGACACCTTGTATGACTTCCCCAAGACATTACACAATCTGACTTGACTCTTCCATTCAGCTCATCTGGCCCAGAGGTTAAACATGTTCATTGCTTATTATCAGGGCCCTGCATCCACATATCAGTCAACACTTCTAGCACTTGGAAGAAAAAAAAAAAAAAAAAGAATTGCAGAGATACTTGGCATTTTACCTTTCCGTTTGTTCTTGGCAAGATTGTTGTTTTTCCTTTGCCATTTTATGAGCATTGTATGGTCTTTATTGAATAACTAAAATGTCTTTGTTTTTGGAGTAGGACAGAGAACTATCATTCTCCTTTAAAAAAAATGTATGTTCAATTTTGAAAGCTGCTATTCACTTAAATATATTAAATAAATTTAAAACAGAGAATTCTTTGTCATAAAGTGAAGGCAATTTCTAGAGAATTCCATATGGCCAACTTCTAGTTTCCATTAAGAAATACAGAATTGCAAGCTGGGCATGGTAACACATGCCTGTAGTTCCAGCTACTTGAAAGGCTGAGGCGGAAGGATTGCCTGAGCTCAGCAGGTCGAGGCTACGGTGGCCATGAGCATGCCACTGCACTCCAGCTTGGGCAATGGAGTGAGACTCCAACTCAAAAAAAAAAAAAAAAGAAAGAAAGACAGAATCAGAACCAACAGTGCTGCCCATCGAAACTGGACTGGATTAAAAAAAAAAGTGGTACATATATATGATGGATGCAGCCGTAAAGAAGGACAAACATATGGACTTTGCAGCAACTTGAATGGATTTAGAGTCTATAATAATCAGTGATCTACCACAGGAACAAAGAACTGAGTATCACATGTCTTCACTTATAAGTGTACCTTGAACATTTACCACAATACTATAAGAAAGGGATTGGCTGTAGTGGGACACTGCCAGGGGAGGGAGAGGGGGTATATAGCATCAATAAGGGTACTTGACCTCATTCCAGGTGTAGTGCAGACCAAAAGGAAGCCCAAACTTTACCTGTGTGATGATCGCTTGTATACCTAATCTTGAATTGTACCCCACATCTTTAAAATAAAAAAAAAATTAAAATAAAGAAATACAGAATTGGCACCAGGCGTGGTGGCTTATACTTGTAATCCCAGCACTTTGAGAGGTAGAGGCAAGCGGATTACCTGAGCCCAGAGGTTCAAGACCAGCCTGGGCAACTTAGTGAGACCTTGTCTCTACAATAAATCAAAAAATTAGCAGGACATGGTGACGCATGCCTGTGGCTTCAGCTACTTGGAAGTTGAGGCTGCAGTGGCTGTGAGCATGCCACTGAACTCCAGCTGGGGTGACAGAGTAATACTCTGACAAAAAAAAAAAAAAAGAAAGAAAAAGAAATACAGAATCAACAGCCCTTCAACTCTATCTCATTCATACAGTACAGGTCTTCTCCACAAGTCCATTCACTGTAGCTTTGCTCAGTCTAATTTCTCTGCCCTCATAAATCTACAGTATTAATACTAGAACTGAAGGAGAGGTTGTGGAGAGTCAGTCTTACGTGTGCATTTTTTCTTTGAGCTTTTACATACCAATGTTTCACTTTCCAAGTCTTGAGAAAAGTCAAAACAATAAGTTTTGTCATCATCAATATTTTCATCCCCAGGGATAATAACACTTTTGGTTTCTGTGACATTCAAATGGATGTTCCTACTCCGAATGCATTTCCCTCTTTGTTTTTACATGAGTTTTCTTTTCTCACACCAGTTTTTCTTGACTAAACCCTTGATGTAACTTCCATGCTCTCTTATATCTTCTCTAATAGTACATATTCCATTATTTGATTACAAGGCATCAGAAGACTATATGGCTAAACTCAGTGTTTTTTGTATTCTGGAAAAGGTGTTCATCTTTTCAACTGGCTGCTGAAGCAACTCTATCAAGAGAAAAGTAGTTCTGACTGCATTCAGATATTGCTAACTTGCCCTGAACAGTTTTCTTAGACTTCTTTGCCGTCATTATTTTTCTTATAATAGAAAACAAATAAGTCATGTTTCACCATTGGCTGCTCTGACCAAAGCCTCCTCTCACTTTTCAGAATGAGAGTTTTGAATGAGCAATACACTAGTTTATTTGCCATATATATTTTCAATTGTTACTAAGAGATTGCAATCTACTAATCCTAGAGGAGATGGTGACATTTGGAATATGTATAGATGTGCTACAGTTTACATTTTTGACATTTTGATTCACATGATTGTTTCAGTTATTGAATACTTTAATGTGTTTTTAAAGGACCAGAGAGTCACTGTGACTTCAAAATTATTTCAGTCTTTTCTAGCTTCTATTACATTGTAGACAATAGTAAAAATGACAGCATAGGAAATAGCAGAATAAAATAATAGGTGACTTTTTCTATTTCTGTCATCTAGGAATCTAAGGAAAAAACATTTTTATGAAGATTTTATAAGGCATCGACTATCAAGATCATCATGAATATAGGGAGTGTATTAGTAATGCTGTATATTAGAAAAAATTAGATAGAAATATATCTTGGGGAAAAAGGTTGTTCCCCAAACAGTGATAATAACACAGCTTGTTAGAAAGAACCAAGGCTTTACCCACATGATGGTTTGGTGGTATTGAATAGTCACAGACCAGGTGTTGGACTGACGTGGTGGTTATTTTCATCACTACCGTTAAACTGACACCTGGTTCTTCTATCAGGTTAGGATAAGCTTCTCTGTATGTTGTTTATAACACCAAAAGAGTTGTCAAGCTGTGCCCTGCTCTCAATTTTTAAAATTTTTGCTATAAGCAAAATACAATGTTCATTAATCACTGAAGTGCAAGCAAAGTCTCCAAAGTGACTGAATGGTATCAGTGGAATTAGACACTTGGGGGGCATAAAATTGCATGAAACAAAATGTTTGGGGCTTTTAATCTTTTTCCCAAGTGAAATGACCTCAGCATTAAAGTACAAAGTTTGAGCCGGGCTCGGTGGCTCAGCCTATAATCCCGTGCCTTGGGAGGCTGAGGTGAGTGGATTGCCTGAGCCCGAGGGTTTGAGACCCGCCTGGGCAGGCGAAACCTCATCTCTACAATAAATCAAAAAAAACAGCCGGGCGTGGTAGCGCGCGCCTGTAGTTCCAGCTACTTGGAAGGCTGAGGTGGCGGAAGGATCACCGGAGCCCAGCAAGTCGAGGCTGCGGTGGCTGGAAGCGGCCACTGCACTCCAGTCTGGGAGACGGAGTGAGACGCCAACTCAAAAAAAAAAAAAAAATTAAGTACAAAGTTGGACAAGAACCTAGCTTCAGCCACAGCACATCCCTAGTTGCAACTCAGATATGAAGTCCTCCTCTCCTGAGAGTGCTGGATCACAATGGCAAGCAATTCCCTTTACTTCTTGTTGTGTCAGGAGCAATTAGCTTGCTCTAGTGCCAGACAGGGTTGATTTGATGGCTCCTACAGACCTTGGGCCCCGAGGCAAGAACAGTTTAGATGGCACTACAACGGGAAGTATAAGAACTGAATGGCCAGTCCAGCTGTATGGGTAATTCACGGAGATAATCTCTGAGATGATGTTTGTTTTCCCTTTTTCTTATGTACTCATTTAGTGACAATTTCTGGTCTGACTCCATCATTTTAATCAATAAGATCAGAAGGGTGTGCAAACTATAAGTGCACTTCAGATCTCATAATGGGTGGAAAAGCTATTAATATATGTGCATGTACCCCAAGTTCTTCCTATAGAGCATAACGTTGAAATTGTGGGTGTGGATGATTCTTCCATGTGTGGCTGCAGCATCCTTTCTAAACCATTCTGACCTAACTTTCAGTCAAACTGATCAGTTATTGTTTTACTTAGTGACAGGAACAGATTTTCCCATGTCTTTGTTGCTATGGATCTCAGTTCATTAGTTCTGCCCAAAGTCACAACTGATATGGTTCTATAATGATTTTGTTTTTATGTGTATAAAATAGCCTATATCTGGTTCTTTGTGTTGCCTATTAAATCACAAGCTTCTAGGCTTTAAGTAATTTGTCTTTTATTTTAATCATGAATTGTACCTATTACACAATTATAGCTATTGTGGGGACCATGGCTGTTGGCCCCTTAAAGGTTCCCTGAAAAATCATTGGCATGGGGCACAATGATTAATAGGAGAAAAGGCATACAAATGTATTTGATGTGTATACTTGGAAGTCTTCAGCAAAATTTGGAAGAGATGGGAAGGAGGGGAAGCTCAGAGAGATCTTGAGGCTTCTTCCATTTAGAAGGAAGACACAACTTCTTAATGAGTTACAGAAACTTAAATAGTATTGAGGTTACAGAAACAATGGCGTCTTGGATTCTGGAAAAATAGGTTATGGGAGGGAGAAGAGGAATTTTATTGAAAGGCTATAAATGATTGCTAGGGAGAATGATTAGACTGGGGAACAGAGAATAATTTGTAAATAGTTATCATTGGGATTTAAGTGATCCTTGGAGACTGTCATTATACTCTTAAAAAGGCCTATTCATGTGTGGTCACCTCTTGATCTTCTTTTCTGCAATAGATCATGAGATAACAGGGAGGGGAAGCAGCAAAATTTGGAAGAGATGGGAAGGAGGGGAAGCTCAGAGAGATCTTGAGGCTTCTTCCATTTAGCAAATGCCATATAACGCCATATTTTAGGGTATTGATTTCTGATACTGAACACTGTACTTGCTATTGATTGTATGTCACAACAAATATAATTTTAGCAGTGGTCCCAACTGAGCCTAACTGACATTCATGCACATCTCAGTGCATCTGGTTAGCTGATAGGTTCTATTCATGGGTTAAGTCACTTGAAGAGAGGAGGCTTGGAAGAAGCAAAAGAGGAGAGGAAGGAGGAAGAAAAGGAGGGAAAGAAATGTCAGGGAGAGTCTAATAAATGGGCACCTGGTTGGCAAAGATGAGATAGAGGAGAAAGAATGAGAAGTATAGCTCAGTGTCTGTCCCCTGATCTATTCCCAAAGTTTTCTATTAAACTTTTAAAATAGAGTCATTATAGGCAGAAGTGACACAAGTGAACCTCCAAGCCGGGTTCAACCCAGTAAGCCAGAAGAGTTCATGACTTCGTGCAGGAGATAATTTAAGTGTCAACCTTAAGTAGACAATGAAAGCAAGTTTGTTGAAATGACAAAGAGGAGGCTACTCCATAGGCAGAAGCAGCCGGAGACAAAAAGTTGGTTACTCTCTAGGCAGAGTAGCAGCCACAGGCTGCTGGCTCACTATATTTATGGCTATCCCTTGATTATATGCTAAGCCAGAGGAGGATTATTCATGGGTTTTCTGGAAAAGGGACAGGGTGTTTCCAGAATCAAGAGTTCCTCTTCTTTTAAAATCATATAGAGTAACTTCTGGGAGTTACTATAGTTATTGTAAACTGTCATGGCACTGGTGGGAGTGTCCTTTAGCATACGGCATTATACTTAGCAGATAATGAGAAAAAAGGGCAAGCAGAGGTTGCTTTCAATACCATCTTGGTCTCAGCTGGTCTCTGCTGGCTTTGGCCAGTCTTCTTGCCTCATCCTACCATTTCAGAAACTTAGATCCCGGTCTTGTAACTTGTGCCTTGGGAAACTTAGTCCTACTAGATCCCTATCTCAGAAGCAGAAAGGCCTGTATGTACAAAGGACTTGTGAGACACATGTAGTATGCCATGGTTAGGTTTCAAGTAGCCTTAATGATTCTGTAAACAATGGAACACAAAAGTATCTGACTGTGATATAGTGAGAATTTTATGAATAGTAATGGGGAGACCCATGAATGCTGATGTGGGCCCTTCCCCAGACTAAAATCATATAATAGGTAGCAAATTCATGGTGTCTGACTCTAAATTTGCTGATCCCTACTTCTGCATAGAATTACCACTGATTTTCTGGCACTTCCACAAGAAACCTGGGTAACAATTGGGCACTGCATTATATATAATCATATCATATCATATATATATATATGTATGTATGTATATATCTTCCAGTCTTGTTTATTGGTTTGGTAACTGAAACAAAACAGGATCTGGAGATCCCAAGCTCACTATGCCAAGGAGAGAGTTGAGTTTGGGAACTGAGTCACTTACACAAAAAATTGCCTCCCTTTTGTTCCCAGATGGATGGCTGCCATGATGGAGGGCTACATGTCACCACAGATGGCCTCTCTCACAAATTGTTCACAGAGAAGTTCCCTGTGGGTCCCCAAATCTTTCAGAATGCATATTTGCCCCGTGGACAAGCCCTGAAGCAGAGTTCTGTTGGATGATCCTCAACTTTGTCTTCTTGCATGTTTATATTATCTTATGTAAAATGTAGATTTACATAGCACAAAATAACATAATTGGCTCTTCTTCTATCCCCCTGTTCCTATGTAAAATGTAGAAATCACTGAACGCAGTTCAAAAGCCTTCTCGAGAATATAAATAGCTTGCCTCCCCATTTTTTAACCTTTTTTTCTTCTTCCCCTCCTGTTCACTCTGTCCCCTTTAACTAATGAACTCTTCAAATTTCTTTTTGGAAAAAGCATAGATCACAGATGCTGTGATTTGTGTTTCCTTTTCCTGGACATGTCCTAAAACTTTGGCAGAAAACCCCCAAAATGACTGAGATGTCTCAAGTCATATATATATTGTCTCCAGTCTTTAATAGTCTAACCACTATAGTCAAGGCAGCCAAATATTACACAAAATGGAGGAAAAGGACATCTTATGTGAATACAGTGTGGGCTCAGCTCAACGAAAACTGAAGTAATTCTATTATGTTTTTGACATCAGCAAGGTATGTAGCTTTGAAAGCATCAGAAGAACATGACATGGACATGGAGGGCACCATGCCAAAAAACAGCCAGGTCACAGTAAGATGCCACCCTCAAGTAGCTAGATGACAGCTCACATTAATGAGATCAATGAAGGTATTCAGAAAAGAGAATATGAGAAGACCCTTTGTAAGCTCATATGAGACAACCCTAAGGATATTCATAAGTAGTGTGGTGTGGAGCATGGGTAGGATAGCCATATCTCCTTCATTACCTATTATTTAACTTACTCTTGCTGTTACTCCTCCGTTCTAATGGAAAAAATAGTCCCTTATATTTATGTAGCTTTTGCAGTTTGCAAAGTGTTTTCTCATGCATTCAATCATTTAATACTGAGAGCAATCTTGTAACATAGTATAGGAGAGGGAAAAATTGCTTTCCTCTATCCTCCTAGATTCTTTGATCAACAAATTAAATGGACCTTAAGCAGATTAACAGAGAAAAAAAATTTTATAATTATGTATGCACGCTTGGTAGACCCACAAAATAAGAGAATGAAAGAGGGGCCAGATGATTGAAGCTTATATAGGATCCTGAGCTACAGTGAGGAATAGGGTCTTGGAATTTCTGGGGGGTCGTGGAAACAAACTATAGGAGAATGAGAAGAGGAAATGTGTGGTGAATAAATGTTACTTTGTTACGCAGATAAGAGTCTCCCAGGTGATAAAAGTTCTGAGCAGCTCTCTTCCTGGTACAGATACCTTTATTAATGAAAATTTCCTTTATAGATGTAAATTTCCTTTACAAAAGGGGAACTTTTCAAAGCTACTCCTGTGTTTGCAGTTTCTGAAAATAACTAGCTAGAAATCAATATACCAAAAAACTATATTTTGGGGTGGCATATTCTTATCTCCTACAGTCAGTTATATTTTGGGGTGGCAAGTCCTAAGCCCCAACAGTAGCAAGGTATTACAATCCTTATGCAGATAAATAAATCTATGGTCAGAGAGTTGGAAGTATCTGTCTAAAGTAACATCACTAGATAGTTGATTAACTAGGTATAGAACTCACACCCCTGTGGTAGCAGAATAAGGGCCCCACAAAGGTGTCTATGTCCTAATCTTTGACATCTGTGAGTAAATTACTGTACATGTCAAAACAGAATTTGCAGATGTGAAAGCAATAAAAAAATCTTGGTATGAGGAGGTTAGTCTAGATTATCCAGGTGAATCAAATTGCATGAATTCTTAATATCAGAGAATCTTTTCCTGCTGGGATTAGAAAGAGATGTGACAACAGAAGAAGGGCCAGAAAGAGATTTGATGTTGTTGACTTTAAAGATGGTGAAAGGGGCCAGGAACCAAGATATGCAGGTGGCTTTCAGAAGATAGAAAAGACAGTCGTTTCTGTAGTCCCCGATACTTGGGAGGCTGAGGCAGAAGGATTGCCTGAGCCCAGGAGGTCGAGGCTGAAGTGAGCTGTGATTGTGCCACTGCACTCCAGCCTGGGTGACAGAGTGAGTTTCCGAGTCAGAAAGAAAGAAAGGAAGGAAGGAAGGAAAGAAGGAAGGAATGAAGGAAGGAAGGAAGGAAGGTAGGAAGTTAGTTTTGAAAAGGCAAACACACAGATTTTCCCTATATTTATTTCCTATTCTGCGTTTCTGCTTTAACAAATTACCGCAGACTTAGTGATTTAAAGCACCACCAATTTATTGTCTAATGATCCTGGAATTCAGAAGTCCAAAATGGATCCTACAGGCTAAAATCAGTGTCAGTAGTGTGGTGTCCCTTTTGGAGGCTCTAGGGGAGGGTCTGCTTCCTTGCCTTTTCAAGCTTCTAGAGACCACTTGCATTACTTGTGAAAAAAGAACTTTTATCTGAGTAATGCAAGTGCTTTTAATTATGAGGCCCAGAGAATTGTTAACGTGAGACAGCAATTATGTCCTACTTCCCACTTTGAACTATGTATTCATGTCTTGAAATTGCTTGCTCTTGCCACAAGTAGCTATACATTAACCTAATACTGTGATGCCACACCAGACACTATAACCCACACCCCTATAGCTTAACAATGTATAGTCAATCACTAATCAAAGGTATTTCTGTAAACCAATGAGAATTCCTAAAAAACAACTTTATATCAGCACTTGTAACTTTTGCTAATGGGAGTGTACATTCAGGGCAACTTGAATTTATCCTCCTAGGTTGCAGTCAAGTTTGGCCCCAGTAACTCTCTGTTTACATTAATTTTGCCTCAGCTTCTTTTTAGGTTGGCTCTTGGCTCGTGACCCCATTTCTTCGGCTTTAAAGAGCATGGCTCCAAACTCTTCTTCTGTTGTCACATTTCTCTCTCTGACTTTTGCTTCCAGTATAAGGGTCTATTGACTATATTGGGCCCACCTGAATAGTCCAGGCTAATCTCCAGAAAGGAACACAGCCCTATTGAAACCTTCATTTTAGCCTAGTGAGACTATTGTCAAACTTCTGACCTAGAGAATCATAAGATAATACATTTTTATCTTTTAAACCACTAAAGTTGTGGTAATTTGTTACAGCAACAGTAGAAAGCTAATACACCTTCTACTTTTTACACCAGGAAGTTAAGGTAGCATATAACATATTTTTCCCAGGCATGAACAGTTTTGGTTCAGGATGGAGCTTGGGCTTTTAGAATCTAGCATTTTTCCTCCTAGTCAAGAATCTTAGAGGGCACCCTTGTTATCATTTTGCATTTATATCATATTGTACACTTTTATGGTTTTTACTGATATATTATTCATGTCCTTGGTCCCATTTTACAGATGACTGTAATGAGTCACAAGGGCATGAAACATTGATGTCAGGAGTTAAATCACAGCACTCATTTCTCTAGATTGCTACTTAATATATCAAGTCATGTTCTTTCTAATTATAAAAGTACAACTAAAGAAAACTACTGTGGACAAAGATTTTTGTGGAGAACATTAAGAGAACTGAAGATGAAAATTTTAAAAAGTCAAGGACTGCAAGGATATAAAGCACTGTGTATGTCCTATGTTTACCAACTACATTTTATTTTCTCTTTGGTAGTTAATCCCCTTATTTAATAAATGGCATATAATAGGAAGAGAAGATGAATTAGAGAAAATTAGGATTTTAAAGTGAACATGATTCAATAGGTACAATGATTGGTTTTTATCTTTGGGTATCAGATGCATTTATACAAGTGATTTAGAAGTCAGTTGTGCTACAAGTTTACAAGTCCCAAAATAGCTAGTCAGCAATCTGGAAGTTGTCGCCCTATCTTGCTATATCCTCGGGAATAAGGCTCAGCAGTCACAGTCTAACTGACAAAATTGTTGCTGCTAAGGGCAGAATACAATTCAGTTCCCACTCTCTCATAGGAAGTCTGGCTCAGCAGAGCTAAAAGGAAGAAAAAAAATGTATTTGTCAGAAATGAAAGAGATAGGCCTCAAAGGTACACAAGAAAGATCTGAGGGGAAAATGAGATGTTTCCAGTGTTGTCACTCTCTGGACCAACACAACAATTCCTTGGAAGATTTCAGACATATCAAGCAAAATGGCCGTAATATGCACTAGCCAGTAAAAGTCAATGCAACTGATTGTCTAGCATTTACTACTTTTGAAAACAGCTTGTCAGATTTTTTTTTTAGGAATGTATGTCTCTGTAGACAAGCTCTACCCTGAAGGGTGATCCGAGTAAACAGAAAGACAAGTGGATGACCAAGACCAACACTTACTACCAGCCTCACATAACCCTTCATGACCAAGTCAACTGCAAGCGTGGCAGGTAAAGACACTTTGTGCACCCAAATCTGTTATTTTCTTCATTGTATAGATGGGACAGCTGACGTTGGAGTCTTATACCTATGTTACTAGTAGGTTGAGCTGAGACTGAAATCCTGGTCTTCTTGGCTCCCTGTCCACTGCTCTGCTTGCTGTTCTAAAGGAAAACTATTAATAGAACTCAGCTAAGTGGTGGCATGGAAACGTTCACTGAGGACAGTTTTTATCATGTCTCTTTTAGCCTTCTTTAATCTGGAACAGTTCCTTAGCCTTACTTTGTTTTCATGATATTGGCATTTTTTAAGAATATAGTTCTTTTTTTATAGAATGTGTTTCAATTTAGGTTTCTGTGATGTTCTTCACAATTAGATTCAAGCGAGACTCCCTCCTTCCATACTACAAAAGATTAACAAAATGATATAAAAAATGAAAAACTGGTTAATAAAATGGTATAAAAAAGCTTGTGTGTGTGTGTGTGTGTGTGTGTGTGTGTATGTGTGTGCCTGCTTGCATGTGCACACAGTAGCACAGTACTGTGGTTTCTGTCCTTCTACTGAGGAGAATTTTTTTTTCTTAGCTTTAAAGGGTGGCTTCTAAGATGGTTGCCCCACATAGCTCACATCATCTTTCTTTTCACTGCCAAGAAAATGAATACATTTGATTTAAAAACATTTCCCAATAAATTATTTTTATGGACAAAAAATTCTATTTATCACAAAAATTAGGATGAATATCAGCACCAGTTGATTTTTTTTTTTTTCTGAGTTGTAGTCTCACTCTGTGGCCCGGGCTGGAGAGCAGTGGCACACTCATGGCCATTCCAGCATCGACTTGCTGGGCTCCGGCAATCCTTCCACCTCAGCCTTCCACGTAACTGGAACTACAGGTGCGTGCTACCATGCCTGCTAATTTTTGATTTATTGTAGAGACGAGGTCTTGCCAAGTTGCCCAGACTGGTCTCCAATGCAGGCTCAGGCAATCCACTCACATCTGTCTCCCAAAATGCTGGGATTACAGGCTCCAGTTGATTTTTTAAACTCTGTGTTTTGAAATAATTGTAAAATCTTTATTTTGAAGGAAAGTTGCAAGGATAATATAAAAAACTCCCAGTTGCCCTTTACTCAGTTTCACCCTTCACCAATGTTTAATATTTAGCCACATTTGTTATTAGCATTCTGTCTTTATATATATATTCATATATATATATATACATTTTTATAAATATGCTTTTTCTGAACTGTTTGAGAGTATGCCCCATTATCCTTGAACTGTTCAGTGTGTCTCTCGTAAGAACAGGAAACTCTCTTACATAACCACAGCATGGCTATCACATTCGGGAAACTTAATATTGATAAAATACTTTTATTCAATCTACAGTCCATATTCTACTTTTTTTTTTTTTTTTTTTTGAGTTGGAGTCTCACTCCGTCGCCCAGACTGGAGTGCAGTAGCTGCTTCCAGCCACCGCAGCCTCGACCTGCTGGGCTCCGGGGATCCTTCCGCCTCAGCCTTCCAAGTAGCTGGAACTACAAGCGTGTGCTACCACGCCTGGCTGATTTTTTGATTTATTGTAGAGATGAGGTCTCGCTTGCCCAGGCGGGTCTCGAACCCGCGGGCTCAGGCAATCCACTCCCCTCAGCCTCCCAAAGGCGCGGGATTACAGGCTGAGCCACCGAGCCCAGCTCATATTCTACTTTTATCAACGGACTCATTAATGCCCACTTACAGCATTTTTCCCCCCTGTAAAGAATTCAGTTCAATCACACATATTGCATTTAGTTGTCATGTTTCTTTTAGCCTTCTTTAATCTGGAACAGTGCCTTAGCCTTACTTTGTTTTCATGATATTGGCATTTTTCAAGAATACAGTTCTTTTTTTTTTTTTTTTTAAATTTTTATTTTATTATGTTATTGTGGGGTACAGTTAGGGGTTAGGCATACAAAAATATTTGGGTCAGGTACCCCTTTGTGTATGTGGGGTGTCCCCATCCTCAGATACTTCCCCCCCAACATTTATCCCAACCCCCCCCCCCCCCCCCCCCCCCCCCCCCCAGGTTCCCACCACAGTCAGACCTTTTCTTGTGTTAATACGTTGGATGATCGACCACCTAGTCATACGGGGAACATACCTCAAAATAGTAAGATACCAGCT
>CAUYQG010295276.1:0-23810 GCA_963574415.1 Tarsius wallacei | reverse complement strand
GCATATATGAGTTCCTTGTTGTCACATTGATTATTGAAAACTCCAAAGTCATTTGGGACTCCATGTCAGAATGGAGGTGTATAGTAATAAATAAATTTATTAGATCCACTTCATAATAGATGTGACAGGGCATGGAACAACCCAGTGATCACTTCCTTTATCTTTCATGTTATAATGGAATAGAAATATTTGGTAATTAGCAGATCCCTCCTTCAACCCCAGGTTGGTTGCTTGGTCTTTGGAGGTAAGAGCTATTAGTAAGAAAGGCCAGCCAGGCTCGGTGGCTCAGCCTGTAATCCCGCGCCTTGGGAGGCTGAGGTGAGTGGATTGCCTGAGCCCGCGGGTTCGATACCCGCCTGGACAGGTGAAACCTCATCTCTACAATAAATCAAAAAAAATTGGCCGGGGGTGGTAGCGCGTGCCTGTAGTTCCGGCTACTCGGAAGGCTGAGGCGGAAGGATCGCCGGAGCCCAGCAGCTCGAGGCTGCGGTGGCCAGGAGCGGCCACTGCACTCCAGTCTGGGTGACTGAGTGAGACTCCAACTCAAAAAAAAAAAAGAAAGAAAGAAAGACCAAGTGGATTCCTCCCTAGATGTGACAAGAAGTAGTAAGGCTGCTACATGGCCTGACAGGAGCTTGGTAACCAGTAGCCCCTAACCCTCACAGGATCAACCACCAGAAAAGGCACCTAGGCCAGCAAAATTACTAACCAAGGATGAAGAGAATCTAGAATGAGTAGAAGAGGAGTAAAACAATAAGTATCAGTTGTAGCCTCCAGATCAGCTGCAGCATCAGGGCTATGTTCAATCACATATTTAAATGATAGCACTTTAGATACTGTATAGTGCATTAAGGAAACATGTTATTAAATTAATTTTAACTTATTTATTGTGACTGCTTGAAACTTTAACATTTGTGGCTCATATTGTGACTTGCATTATGCTCCCATTGTACAAATTTGCCCTATAATATCTACATGTAGCAAAAATTTCACCTAAAACCTCTAACCAGTAAGCAGCCATCAGTTGCTAACTATATGCAGTGTCGCTGCTAGAGTAAACGCTATTCAGGTGGCCAGGATCTGCAGGGGAAGGAAATACATAATGCAAGCCAATGAGAATCTGAAAAAGGAAAACATCCGTCTGACTGATTTCTCTCTCCTTCTTTAGAGCCATGACATAAGTACCAGCCGAAAAGAAAACAGCACAGGAGGCTGCAGAGATATGATTATTTCATAATTTTGAAAGATCATGGGAATATTTCCTAAATGCTTTATCTAAACTCAAACCCTATATCCATATCACTACATCAAACAACTATCTCTGCAACAGTTAGAGCTGTTTAGATTACAGAGGGTCCCACAGAGATGCATGCATGAAGAAAAGGCGTCTTAAAAGTGAAAGCTCAAAATAAGATTAGTCACTGCATTTTAGAAACAAAGTTTAAAATAATGTGGTAACCACAATATTCAGTCATCCACCATAAAATTATATGCTGTAATCCCCACTTCCAGATATGGAGAGTTAAATAGCAATATATAAACAAACAACATCAAAGTATCTTTTTGGCGAACTGCCACCCTGCCACTTCTGAACTGAAGCCAATTATAATGACATCACTGTAGTTTTGTGTCCTTTACTGACCTTCCTACATATGTTGCCAAAATGTATTAAATGTCTCCTCTACAATTTGTCTTATTCCCTTTGTCTTTGTTTCTTTAAATAATGACTTGACATCACTTGACCTCAACCTACAATTTTGGCTGATAATATCACTGAGCAATTCACTTACATAAATGGCTTTGCAAAATCATCCATTGTGTCACAGGAAAAAAATGTGTGCAAGAAAAGGCTGAATTTGTGTGACATGGAACTGGAAAATCATATTTTGGCAGGTAAGATGGGAGGTTCTATCAAGCTATAGAAATCTAGTTTCTACGGTACTAAAATTTTAAAAATTTATAGTAAGCAAACCCATTGAACATATTGTTTATTTTAGTTTTTTTTTAAGTAAAAGTTACTCTGCCAAGTAAATTGAAAATAAAAGCGGTGTCTCATTCTGAGGTCTTCAAGCATGATTGAAGCATTGAATTTATTTCAATATCCACAAATACTAACAAAGTAAAATAAAATAACTCCTTATCAATTTGATAAAAAATTAAACTCTTTGAAATGTTAACACACAAAGTTATTTTTCTGACAATGTGTGGCCCAGTTAATAAAGAACATTTGCTAACAGAATATTTATGTAATAAAATGCAAGCTAGTCTATGTTATGAGGCTGGCTCACTATCTATGAATTCACACATACTAATTAAGTAAAAGTTTATTACAATTGTTCAAGCAAGAGATTTTTTCCTTGCTTAAAGAAAAAAAAAATCTTCACCTGCACAGCTGTTTAAAAGCTTTAACTGATCCTCCCTTTTTTTATTGGACCCTCATTGTTTAGCAGGCGCTTGACATATTTTGTATGAATACACATGCTCTGAAAGCTTTAATGGGCTGACTTTGCAGAATACTAACATAGTATAATGGTTAATAGCAGGAACTATAGAGTCAAACAACCTGGGTTCAAGTCCTGATTCTGCCATTGACTGGGTGTGTGACTTTACAAATTATGTAATCCCTCCTCCATTTTCTCATCTGAAAAATAGGTATAGTAAGAGCCCTGACCTCATAGGACTGTTATGAGAAATAAAGAGTTGATACATGCGAAACGTTTAGAACAATGTCTGTAACATGTTTAGAGCTCAATCAACTAGAGCTGTCACTAAATAACAGCACTTCTTTGTACTTTATAGTTTACATGTTCTTTTTACATATAACATTTAGAATTTCTTAAAATCTTGTGACCTAGATAAGACATATCTATAAGTATATGTGTGTATTATTAGCCTCATTAGAATTGAAGAAACAAATTCCCAAGTTCATGCTCTCAGAAAAGATCAAAGACAGAACTTAAATTCAAGGTTTCTGAATCTGAATTCCAAATCTTGATGATCTGTCTATTGCTATCGGTGAAGTGCTGAAGTCCTCCACTATAATTGTGTTGCTGTGCTTCTTTTATCTTAGGTCTGCTAAAATTTATTTTATAAATCTGGGAGTTCTGCTGTTAGGTGCATATATTTTTAATATTGTTACATCTCCTGATTGGATTGATTCCTTTGTCATTACATTATGCTCGTCTTTGTCGTTTTTCCACTGTTGTTCTGAAATCCTTTCCTCTACTTGGTCTAATCTATTGTCAAAATTTTCAGTTTTTTGCTTTGTTTTGTTTATTATAAAGATGTGGGGTACGATTCAGGGTTAGGCATACAAACATTGATTATGCCAGCACCCTTGTTGATGAGGTATGCCCCTCCCTCCCTTAGCAGTTTCCTCAACTGCCAGTCCCGCCCCCCTCCCCTGACACTTTCCCGCTGCTGCCAATCCCTTTCTTATAGTATTATAATTGTTCAAGGTCCACTTATGACTGAGAACATATGGTACTCCTCTGTTCTTTGTTTCTGTGATAGATCACTTAAAATTTTCCACTGCAATTTGTACTTCCCTAAGGGAGACTTCCTTTTTTCAATTGTATTTTATTATAGTGATGGGAGGTACAAGTGAGAGTTAACTACATAAGTAGGCTGCTTGGAGGTGAAGTCTGGGCTTCTAGCTGGCCCTCACTCCCCCTGATAGTGAGCCAGGTAATTTTTGTATTGGCACATGCCTCCCACCCTTACCTTTCCCTCCCTTGCCTAGCAGTGCCCAGTGACTGCTGATCTCTCCCTTGAACTAATGTGAATGATGTTCAGAGCCCACTTATATGAGTGAGAACATGGGGTATTCAGTTCCTTGTTTTTGTGATAGTTCACTTAGTATTATGGTCAACTCCATTCAATTTGCTGCAAAGTTCATGATTTTGTTCTTCTTTATGGCTGCATAACACTCCATCATGTATATGAACCACATTCTCTTTATCCAGTCTATTTTCAGTGGGTAGCAGGTTTGGTTCCATGCTTTTGCTATTATGAATAGTGTCACAATAAACATGCAAATGCAGGTGTTATTTTATAGAAGGATTTATGCCTCAATGAGGCATTCACTTCCAGGAGTTCAGATTGTTGTTTTTTTAAGTACCTCCTGTGGGCTTGCAGTTACCCTAAAATGCTGCAATAAGGGCATCAACACGTGTGCTTGTACTGAGCTCCCATGAGAGAAGCAAATGTCTGCAGTGGCAGGCGAGAGGGTAAAGAAGTCCCCTTCTCCGAGACCCTTCACTGGCACCAGGGTTGCACAATTCTTGGGACAGAACCACTGCTTTTCTCCACTGAGCCCAGCTCTGTGTCTGCTTCTCTGCTGAAAGAAGCTTCCCTCAGGCGGAGAG
This sequence comes from Tarsius wallacei, assembly GCA_963574415.1. Lineage (NCBI taxonomy): Eukaryota > Metazoa > Chordata > Mammalia > Primates > Tarsiidae > Tarsius > Tarsius wallacei. The sequence goes on along the minus strand of CAUYQG010295276.1, from coordinate 19,443 downwards.
ATCTGGGACACAGAGAAGCCTGCATTTTGGCTTTATTTATTAATTTCTTTTTTGTCCCATGAGTTGCTCCCCTGACATGGTGCACCCTCTCTTCCCCTGGAAGTGGTAATCCACGAGGGCCTGATGAGACGACTGTGAGTTGTCTTGCCGTTGTCTTGCCGCCCTATGGGGCTGGTTCAGTTCAAGCTAGTTCTGGGAAGTGCTAGGGATCTGGCAATGTGAAAGCACAGAGGTGAAATTCTGAGGAGAATTAATCACTAACATCTCTGGAGGACCCCCTGTAGAAGCTCTTTGATGGCTCAATCTATGACTAGTCTGCAAGACCAGCGGTGAATCTTAGCCCCTGAGTAGGTGGGCAATGTTGGGTCGAGCTGACTTGACCTCTCTAGTCCTCTGGTTTCCCAGCAGCAGGTGCATGCACCTGCTGTGATGGTGTGGGCCAGGGGAATGGCATAGACTCTGTAGGGTTTTCTTAGTTGTATATAGCCTTAGTGTGGTGGCTTACTTACTTGCCAGCTGTGTTAGTGCTGTGCTGGTTACATGCATAGGCTCAAGACATCCTGAGTAGCTGTGGTGGTATAGGCAATGGTGTTAGCTGAGGTCCAGAAACAGACCTTCCCAAGCATTGGATTATTGTGTCAGATGTTGTAATGGACTTTTCCAGTTGACCTCCAACCAGGAGGTGGTGCTTTCAGAAGATCGCCAGCTGCAGTGGTGGCTGTGGGCTTTTTGTTTGGCCTATGTTTCCCAGGGAGATACACAGCTGACCTAGGTGATGGGCGAGCTCTGAGGGACTCCCAAAATTTCCTGTCCATACTCGGCTTTTGAGGGGAATGGGGGAAAGCCAGTTGGGATGAACTCGGTCAGACAGGTTTGGGCTCCATCTCTTCGCTTGTGTGAGCAATTGGCAACTCCAATGGGAATCTGGAAGGAGTCCTACAACTACTGGGATAATGCTACCGCATTGCGCCTCTGTTGCACAAGAGTTCATGTGGGGAACGAGGGGTTGCTGGGGAAACAAAAGTCCCACCCAGCTTCTCCATTTTTGACTCAAGCAGTCTGTGTTCAGATCGTAAAGGTGTAGCCAGTCACAGGTCTTCCCAGAAGAGCTTGCCCCAGAAAGAAATGATCAGCCATGGTGAAATGCACCGTACAGGAAATGAAAGCGTCAGGACTTCCCATTCCACCCTAGCGTGGCAACTGGTGGTAAGACACAGTCCACAGGGTTAAGTTCTCAGGAGACAGCACAGCCAGAGCTGAAGCCATTCAGGACTCAATTGCTCACAAAGCTCCACATGGGTTCCAGCAGCTCATAGCTGCACAGTCTCCGGGCAATTTCCTCACGTGAGACTGAACTTCCATGAGATTCAGTGGGGCTATCTCTCCTCCAGGCTAATTTCTCTCCTCTTTGCCCACTGTGTGTCCTGCCACTTCTCTGGTGGTTTGCAGGGTGTCCTCTTGTTCTTGGCCTTCTCCTTTTATTTTGGTTCACTCTGAGAGGGTCATGCCAGCTGCTTCTAGTCAACTATTTTGAACTCCTCCCTCTACCATAGCCTTCTTCCTAGTCTACCCCTGCTTCCACTCCAGGCCCACCACAATCCACTCTTCATCCAGCAGTGGGGGCAATCATTCTAAAAGGCAAATCAGATTATGCCACGTCCCTCCTTAAAAATCTCCTAAGGACTTCTCATAATACTTGAAAGAAAATTCAAATTGCTCAACAGCTCTAGAAACCTACCTTTGTTTCTGATCTCAGTCGTACCATTCTCACAGGCATCACACACTGACCATTCTGGTCTTCTTTCTGTTTCTGCATTAGGGTTTTGCATAAGCTGTTCCATCTGCTTCAAATACACTCTCTCCTCATCCATTCAAATTTCAACTAAGTTGCACCTGTGCAAACAGGATGCACCTAACCCAGTCTAAAGTATCTATTTAGCCAACCTCCAGCACATACCTGTTGTTTTATTCTTTGCACAGCACTATCGCAGTATGATGCATTCCTTATTTACTTACTCAATTAATTTTTCATACATCTATTTTGAACATTGTATGCATGTTGGCACATAATTAGTATTTATTTGTTCTTTTTTTTTTTTTTTCTTCCTGTACTCACTGCAGGGAATTTAAGTTTTTAAGAACAGGGAGCTTGCCTGCTCTGTTCACCAATATATTCCCAGTTCCAATAACAATGCCTGTCACCTAATAGGTACTTGATCACTAAATGGTTAATTTTAATAATGTAATCTATGAGCATTTTTTTCGTACATATGTTTCCAAGTATACACATCAAGTAAATCTCCAGTTTTCTTTAACTCAAGCATTAAGTTCATACTAGTTCTGCTGTTTAAAGAACTGGGAATAAAATGGGCATAAGATGAACATCAGATGAGCTTGAAGAAAATTTGAGTTTCTATCCAAAAGCATGAAAGGAAAAAAACATTTAATATGATAGAAATTTTAAATGTTATATAGGATCAGTTCTGAACATCCAACGTTCATCTAATAGAATAGTAGAGGAGAGAACAGAGAAGACAAAATAGAAGAAAAACATCAAGGAAATATAGAAACACAGAAAGACATTTTTAAAATCTGAAGAGACAAGAATCTCCAAACTGAAAAGAGCCTGTTAAGTCCTAAGCAAGCAGAATTTTAAAAAGGTGGGGGGGGATACACAGATCTTCATTTAGGTTCAGATAAATAAAAGATCATAAACCTTCTTTCACATTCTTCCTGAAAATTACTTGATCATAGACTTTAGCAAAATAAATTAGAAAATATTTAACCAGTCGTGGTAGCGCCTGCCTGTAGTTCCAGCTACTCGGAAAGCTGAGGCAGAAGGATCGCCGGAGCCTAGCAGGTCAAGGCTGGGGTGGCAGTGAGCGTGCCATGGCACTCCAGTCTGGGTGACAGAGTGAGACTCTAATTCAAAAAAAAGAAAGAAAGAAAAAGAAAATATCAAAAAGACAAGGGGTCCAAAAAATGATGAAATAGCATAGAAATTCAATATAAAGTAGACTTCCAATATTATGGCTATGAAAATAGTATGGTTATGAAATAAGCTTGAACTCGATGGATTAGATTAGATTAGAAGAGAAAGTAGGAAAACACCAAGAAAGATGTCTTTAGGACAAAGAATGAATTGTAAATTATAATAGATTATATGATTAATAACCTAAAAGATCTTAATTATGTGGTAAAGAAAACAATATAGAAGTCAATTAGAAATTCCAAAAAAAAGCCATATGAGTAACTCACAGTCCAAATATAAAATAAATAAGAATTTTTTGACAAATAATAGAAAGATAATACATTTAATATTTGAAGCATTCTACATTGAGAACACTTTCAGTGGCATAGAATTATATGTATTAGCTGTAAAGCCAATTATACTACCTAATTCTTTATAACAGCATATGGATTTTCAAAGTATTACAAAATGCTTTGCTTACAGCATTTAGCATCAGTAAGTAGAAAATCACTAAAATAATTATATTTGCATAATATAATGTAAACTTTATACTTCAATAGTAAGGATGAAGTTGACAGGAGTTTAGAAAGAAAGACTGGTGGAGAGGATGCCAGAGTATTAATTTCCTCTTTTTACATAAAAAAGAACCAAGAATTTACATTAAGTATCCAGAGTTACAAATGCTACCAATAGGAAAACCAAACATAATATATAATTGGTAAACTAAAGAGTCTAAACTTCCCAGAATCAAATGGGAATCATTTTATTTTTTTTCCTAAAAGTTTCCTTCAGTCATGTTCTGTGTGATTTTCCTTCCCCTTCATTATTAAAAACTGAGCAGATCCCGTAGATTTCTGATCACTTTAACTTAAATAAATAAACCTAATTTTTACAATAATGTACTTTCAAGTTGAAAAGGTATACTTTAGTCTGAATTAAAATTTCAAACTCACATCCCATTCAAACATTTTCCTTTATCTCAGGTGGTCCGAAGGTAGTGAGTTATCTCAATTGACTGTTCACAGTCAGTTACAGATTAAACTCTCACTACTGCGCTTGACTGGAGGAAGAAGAAAGAAAGAGAGAGAGAGACAGAGAGACACGGAGGGAGGAAGGGAAAGAAAGAAAGACGGAGGGAGGGAGGGAAAAAAACATTTTGCTTGTCACAAGGTCCCTCCTTAGCAAGCTCTGAGCTTTGAGTCAAGGGGGAAGATTTTATTCAAAATTTTGTTATAAATATAATCAAAAAAACTTAGAAGAGGGATGGAGAAGAAGTCTAAATGAGATAAATTCCTCATCTTTTGCACCATGAAATCAATTGCTACTGTTTAAAGTTAATATCTCAGGAAGTAGAGGCTATAAGTACACTATTCAAAATTATAATGGTAACCAGTAGGAGGCCTAAAAACAGAAATAAAGTTACTCTGGAGAAGAGACTGTGAATTTTTCTTGTCTATTTAATGCCACTGTATAGCTTATGACCATGTTTACTCTGTGCATATTATTACTTTCATGCTAACAAATGATGAAAATAATAGCAAATTATAATATTAGAAGGAAGAGGGAATAGTTAAGAATGTCAGACTGTCAAATACTGCTGAGAAGTCAAAGTAAAATAAACTGAAAAACACTCACTGAATTTAACAACATAAAGGTCATGGTTTATATCAACTAAGAAAATTTTACTAAAGTGATGGGAGCAGGTGCCAAATGGAAGCAGGTTGAGAATGAGTAAGCAGTGAGGAATACAAGACAGTAAATGCCAGCTCTCCCAAGATATTTTGCTTCATGGAGGAGATTGGAAATAGGGATACAGCTAGAAAGCAGAGTCAATATTATATGTGGTCTTTGCCATCGCTTATTTTAAGATAAAAGGAACTTAAGCACAGTTAAATGTAAATGGGAAGGATCAAGTAAAGGAGACAAGGTGGAATGATTTGGGAGAGAGAAAGTATGCTAATAAATTTCCTGAGAAGGATAATAAGGATATAAATGAAAGCAAGAAGTGGAAGAATGGACCTTAATGCAAAAGAAGGCTAGTTTATTTTTTGTACAGGAGAACTGAAGAAAAGTTGAGAAAACACTTAGTGGTTTCTGTATACTATATAAAAAAAAAAGTAACAGTTACACCAAGAAGTTTGAGGAGAGTAGAAAAGTTCTTAAATATTTCCTACACAAATGGGAAAGAGTTGACCAGTAAGGCATAGCAGGCTCGCTGGGCAATGTTAGGAGTCCAAGTAGGATGCTAATGAATTTATGTTGGAAGCAGTTGCTGAGGTCATGATTTTCTGTAAGAGTGCTCATTTGCTAATGCACATGCTTAGAGAAAGCAGATATCTGGGTTGATGCAGGGTTGGTATTTTGCCAGAGAGTAATAATAAAAGACAAAAGAGCAACACAATTTTGCCTATTTTTAGAGAGGTATCAAAATTGGCGTAGACATGCAATTTCTGAAAAACTATATAACATTCTACTTTTCTCTAACTGAATTTGATTTCATTCTCATGCGCCCAGAGGCAGAAAAATTTTTATTAAGAAAGATTACTAATTCATGGAATCTAAGCCAGATAGATAGGAAAGTGAAGACTGGAGAGGGATCGTGATGAGGGAGATGACACAAGAGAGACTGAGCCTAATTCCCACCTCTGGATGATTATGGGGCTATGAGTGTTCTGCTAGCCTGCTCCAGAATTGACTCCATAACTGGATAACGCTGGACGTGAAGATGCTGGAACTCCCTAACTCCGGATGATTCATACTAAGGAAGGCAGGAACTCACAATAAGCTATTTCCAGATGCAAAATCTGACCAGAATAATAAGTCTGTGTCTTGTCAATTGTAATATCCAAGGGCTTTTCCATCTATTTTTGTCAATCCCAGTTTTGTCATGAGATTTTCATTTAGATAGAGAATGAAGATACTTGTCATTGTCCTAGTTTTATTAGATACTTTAAAACAAATGCCATTTTCAATTCTGGCTTCCTAGACAAGTAAAATTATTCCTGACTGCATAAGCAAGGTGATATTAAGTACTCTTATTCTCTCTCCTATATTTAAAATTGGTCTCTGTCTCTAATGTTAGTTATACAACTGTATACCCTTTGCATCTTGGGTCACAGTCACAAAAGCTTACTCAGCTGCATTGTTTCTTAATCCTATCAACTCAAGTCAGAGTCATATTTTCCACCCACATACACTTAGCTTTCAAGTTTAAAAATCCAAAGAAACATTTACATTATTAAAGTCAATCTTGTGAAACAGGATTTGTCACACTGTAGGGCAAATAATTTTTAAAAATTCTACTTAAATTTGAACTTACATTCACTGGCCATCACATTCACTTTTCAAAATCAAATCAGTAAAATAGTATTTGTTGTGTTGTAATGCTTTGTTTTAATGGTCAAGTTTGGGTTTTACTTCTACGTTTTATTATTTTTATTACTCCTAAAATATGAGGTTCCTAACAGTAAAATAATTAATTTAACAAATATCTGTTTAATATCTGCTATGCTTAAGACACTACGTTATGTGCCTTGGGCTTAAAAAGCAGTAAGTCACCATTTTTGCTTTGTAAATTCTATATCCCTGATGTGGGTCAATCAAGTACACAAGTAGACCTTAAAGTAAATAGCACTTGAATTAGTGGAGAAGGAGTATCGAGGCTGTGAACTAAACAGAGATAAGCAGATTTGAAAGTGGAAAGGAAGAAGGAGACATTTAATTAGACAGAGTTTAAGAACTCCAACAAAACTCCATATTTCTCAATCTGGAAAAATGGAGGAAAAGTGTTATATTTGACAGAAATTGGATATTTAGGAATAATGAGTTGTTTTGTGGAGGAAGGTGATAAATCTGTTTTGAGAAGTTTTTAAAGAAACTGTGGGACATGCAAATAATGTTGTCTAGCAGGCATTTGAAAACTGTGTAGCCAGAGCTTTGGAGCAGAGCTGTAGAACTGGGAGTCATTTGCACGAAGCAATGAACGCTGTGACAATCTTAAATGTGAGAATTAGATAAAAACAAATTGTGCATGGGGTGGTGTGGTAGTCAGAAGACAGAGCTCTAGGGTACTGTGGGAAGAAGAATAAGACATAGCAAAAGACATAAACACAAAATGACTAGTTGGAGACACCTAAAAAACCAAGATAATATCAAAGAAATCAGAAGAAAAAAGTTTCATTAAGAACAGTGTGATCAACTCAGTGAAATGCCACAGAGACTTTAGAAATAAATCCTTTCCTAAATCACTCAGTATTGTTAATGTTGGGAATACAGAATATGTTACTCCTAATAAAAGCTACCAGCATTAATTACTTTTCAAATTAATAATTATATTTTAATTCTGTCTTCAAGCTTAAGAAAGAAACATACACATAAAAATGATGAGTCTCACTGGGCACGGTGGTTCACACCTGTAATCCCAGCATTTTGAGAGTCGGAGGCGAGAGAATTGCCTAGGCCCACAGGTTCGAGACCTGGGCAACATGGTGAGACCTTGTCTCTACAACAAATCAAAAAATTAGCCAGGTGTAGTGACTGACGTCACTTGGAAGGCTGAGAAGGAAGGATTGCCTTAGCCCAGCAGGTCGATGCTGCAATGGCCATGAGCGTGCCACTGCACTCCAGCCTGGGTGACAGAGTGAGACTCTGATGCAAAACAAAGAAAATGAGTCTCTGATCTTGTCTTTTTGAGTTTCTCCTTTACTAAGCAAGGATTCATAGGTGGCCCCAGAGGTGATGCTTACTTTTGTCATCATAAGTAGACACCCTTCTCTTATCATTGTTTCCAAGTGGATGTCCCTGGTGTCAGAAGATGAAGGTTCTTTCTCCCAACTCAGTGTCTGCTGGAAGCCTTCCCTATTCATCAGCTTTAGACACTCAGTGCTGCATAAGAGTTGGAGAAAAGATTGAGAGCCAGAGTCATGGGCCACAGCTACTGAGGTTCTGAGGATCATTTGTACTAGATATTTAAATTAACTAACTGAAAAAGAAAATAAAAATTTATAGAAATGAGTATCTAAAGATCATGGCACTCAGCTAAGGACATAGAGAAAATCACCCCTTAAAATAACACCATCCAGAAAAGGTTTAATTTCATTTATTCTAAAATTGACATTGTAAGTGAAAAAGTGTGATTAAGATTATTCTATGAATTTTTTAAAGCCATTCCATGAAGGTATTATTTCAGTCTCAGTATCATCTTTCTCTAGAGGGCATCAAAGACTTGGCAGGTGGGCAAATAGTCTCTCATGGTCTTTTCTCTTTGCATTCCAGGGTTTTCAGTGTGAGATTGGCAAGGAAAATTCTGTTACCAATATTTTCTGCTTTCATCAATAGTAGCAGCCAAACAGAAATCTTTATATCATACACACAGCCAACATTTGCCTTTATTTATGCATTGTGGTTTTTTTTTTCCTTTGATAGTTATTGGCCATATTTTCCCTTTTCAAGTGCAGTTTCCTGTTTTCTAGAATATAGACATAGCTATTAGGCTAAGAAAAGTCAAAGGTGATAATAAAAAATATTTAAATAATTGAAGCCTGGGAGAGAAGCCAAGGCAGCCAGGATGGTGGGAAGGCTCTTGGAGATGCTCAGAAGATAGCAATTTAATAATGGAGAGAAGCATTTCTGTATTTTTTTTTTAATAAATAGTATGTTCTTATGGGTTTCTACTAGCTGGATTTCCAACCTGCGCAAACTCTTTGTATGGTTCTCTTTAAATTCAAACTCCTATTTGTAAAAATCCAAGAGAAGCTTTCCATATGTTCTTGTCTACTTGCTGGGATAAAACACTAAAGATGGTGTATCCATATTCTATGACTCGACACTAGCCAATTAGAAAAAAGACAAGCATATGGTGTGTTCCTTTCCCTTACTGATTATTTTGCCCTTCCTGACACTTTTCCTTCCTCTACCATTTACCAGAAAAACATATCCACACAAAAGAAGTCAGCCTGAAAACATGTCCTCAGAAGTTCTTGAGTTAAATGGCTCAGAAATTTCTTGTGAACATAAGTTGAAGGTAAAAAGAGTCACAGAGTTGGTCTGGAAAGAAAGAGCAATTTATTTTTAGTTGTGGTTAGCACAAACCTATGTCCTCGATCTTACAATTTCAAATAGCTTGTGCCATTTTAAAAATTATTTTCACCACTCTTTGGGTTAGTCATTGTAGTCTGTAACTAGAAAGCATATAACAAGTTTTATATAAAGCATAAAAGTACTTGTGCTCTCAAAAAGAGAACAAACTATAAGAATAAACACATGATAAGGGGTATGGAAGTGTGGTATCTACTTTCTTTGTGCTTTGTAAATGAATCAGGAAAGATTAATTGAAATAAAGGGCTTAGAGTCCATTTTTCAGCTGTATAAAACCAGTCTCACAAATAGACCATGCAAGGGAATGTATATTTTTTTTCTTGAAATAAGTTTATTGGAACAAAATCAACCTGTGTGTGGCCATCCTCAGAACTTTGGAGACTGAGAAGCTGAGAAGTCCTGTCACAAGAAAATATAATTTCAGTGCATTTTCATCCAAATTGGGCTTATCCACCTGCTGTCTGCAAGCTCAATCTAGTGTTTTTTTAAACCCAAATGCAATCACTTTTTATTAATAATATCTAGACATGTGTTTCATTGTTCAAGGAAGGCAGCCCCCCAACATCTATAAAATCACAAAATATGAAGTTTTGGGAGTGATTCTCTTATTCATACGACAAATATATTCATGTGTCTATTACAGACTCAGCCTTTTATGTCACACTTTATCTCACAGATGAAAAAACTAAAACCCAGATTTTAAATGTCTTAATAGAATTCATAAACCAGGACAAATATTTCTTAAAAGACAGAAGTAGTTTGAGTCTCTGAAAACTGTCTGTTTAAATCCAGCTATTAATATATTTGCTTTCTCTCTTCTGAGCCTTTTAGTAAATATTAATGTAGAAAAAAACTGCTGTTTCAGATGTGCAGTATATATTTTGCTGCATGAGAAATTACTTAACAGGTACAACACACATTATTCAGGTGACGGTTACCCTAAAATCTTGACTTGACCACTACATAATCTATGCATATAGCAAAATTGCACTTGTATCCTATTAGTGTATATAAAAACTTTACAAAGATAAGATAACCTAAAGAAGTACTGCATTTAGAACGATGTTTTACGTTCCTGTAACTTGAACTATGGTCCTCAGATTAACAGCTCCTGGGAACTTGCTAGAAATGCAGAATCGCAGGCCCCATCCCAGAGCTCCTGAATTATTTCCATATTTTAACAGTATCTCACAGGTGATTTATACACATGTTAAAGTTCACAAGTGCTGTGTTTAATTATCTTAGAAATAACTTCTAATCTTAAAAATAGATGAGCTATCGTGTGTGTGCTTAAATGACATCAAATATGTGTTATTTTTCTGGTGTGAAAAATGTGAAGAATGTCTCTTAAAAACAAATTATTCCCAATTTATCTTGGGTATCAATAGGGATGTGTGTGTGTGTGTGTGTGTGTGTGTGTGAGTGTGAACTTCCTAGCGCCTAAGAGGAAGCCCATATAGGAATCAAAGAAGCAGAAGTGTGAAGAAATACATTGCTCTCAAAAGAATATGTTGAACAAGCAATATATAAACTGCTCTTACTTGGAAAAGCACTGGCTCTGCAGTTTATTAGTTCAAGACTGATTTATACAGAATTTATTTTAATTTGGTCATAAGTCAGATGAAATTACCTTTACACTATTTATAAACAAGCCTCTTTACATTAATTCTAAAGAAAGAATTTTCCTTCTTAGAGAAAAGCATTATTTTACAAGTTTACAAGTCTCTATTTACATACAAGTAATTGCTATATAAGCAAGAGGAAGTATTATTATGTTTGTACACTCGACTAATTGCAAATGATTCTTAGCCAGTAATTAAAGCAACTTTAAAACGTCAACATTTGGTTTACTAGGTTTGCCTGGCTGTGCACATAAAAATAATAAAACTGTTTTTAAAGCCAGAAGTATCCACGAGTTTAAACAAATCCAGGTTAGGTTTTACTGCTTTATTTTAACTGATTACTCATTTAATATCTGAATATTTTCTTTCCCTAAGATCCTTTAAAAGTGCTTAAGGACAATGTTATCAATTCTAGTGTATGAACCTTCAAAAATCTAAACTAAATAGACAGTATTACACATCTATCACATCAAAATCAATCTCCTGCTTATCTCTTAACCTATATATTCAACATTTTGTTTTGTACGGCAAAAATCTTTATAGCTTTTGACATACAATTGTATTACTTTTGAAACCACATTGCCTGGTAGATGTCCTCTGATCATCATCCTTCCAAGAATGACCCCGTTTTAGTTGCGTTTCCTATTTGCAATAATAAGTTTGAGTGTGTATTTTGAGGACTTTGCCAAAAATATAAATGTTGCACCCAAAATTGAAACCAGTTTTGGTAGTGTCATGCAGATCTCTCTTGGACATTGCAATGAAATGCTGTTATACCCATGCCTGAAATTTTCACAGCTACCCACAGTCTTTCCACTAACCTCCTTAAAAAAGACATCAATTTAGAAAATGCATGTATTTTTATTACCACTGTTGGAGCACCATAAAAACTGCATTTTGCCCATTTCTGTGAGCCTCTGTCATTTTTGTCATTTTTAAAAATCCGTTATCATCCTAGTAAATATAAGTTTGCCTGACTTTTTAGACAGCCTTTGAACCTTAAATTTATCAAACAATATGACACTCAACTTTAGTGGTGCCTACAGCACATGCCCTTATTGCATTTAAGTCCTTGGACTTTTATATTTATTTCACAAATTCAAAATCTTTCATTAAATCAAGAGTGCTAAGGTCATTAATAACAAACATCTGCTGCTTTTATTTTTCCATTTGTCTCATAGCTACTATATGGCAAAGTATTATTTTTTTTAGTGACTTTCTGCAACATCTTTACGTTTCTGAAGGAAAGTTATAATTAAAATTACATACACACTAAGAAGACTTAAAGAATACATTATTCAGTCCTACAAGTCTGTTTTTTAAATAATAATATAAATGAAAATGAAAGCAAAATAAACGTTTTTCTAGCCTTCTTTGGAATGCCAAGCAGAGGAGTGGGTAAGGAAGAAAGTTAAAAGTGAACAGTGCTTGTACATAGTTTAATAGTTCTCTCTTAGGACACTATTTTATGAAGATTCTTCAGAAAAGAAATTCTCTCTCACTACTTTTCTGTGGAAATATTACCTCAAGATTAATGCCATATTTTTAACTAAATAAGCCTGCATAAACATAAGACCGTTTTATGTTAGTATCCTTAGTTTTTCTGCATTAATTCAAAATTTAAACCACAATTCTTCCAAATACACTCTATAAAATAATATTCATGACTTCATACAGTGAGGATGATATTTTCCTTTGTAAATGCCACATAAAATCGGTGGTGAATTTTTAAATAGAGAAATTGTGAAAAGCCCAACATAACCACAGATTGTCCTTCATTCCCTGTCCAATAAATTCTAACTTTAACTTTTTACTATCTGACAGAAATCTTTTAGTCTTGAGGGGGCGAAACAGTCTTTCATTTCTAGTACATTTGTCTGTGTGAATTTCTTTTGAGACTGCACCGAGACCAGCATTATCATTTATATCCGCCTAGGGAAAGTTTAGGAAGTATATTTTCTCTAGAAATAATATTCAGAAAACTTAAAAAATAATGTTATCATATAGGAAAAAGCGAAACAAATGAAAATAATTTTTGAAATACACATGTAGTTACCAAAAATATACTGGAGGCTAAAACAACTAATCTACTACAAAAAAAACCTAAGAACACAAAAAACAATACATAATGCCTATTTTAAATTGACTTTGAATGTAATAGTCAAGAATAAGAGTTTATTTTTATCAAGCCTAGAAAGTTAAAGCTTGACATATATTTTTATTTATTAAAATCTTTTTTCAATCAATTACCAAAATTAGTAATGTTTACCAAGTGTAGGAATTCATTTAAATAGCTACAAAAGTATTATATTTAACTTCATATTTAAGTATTAGAAACAGTAGATATTCATGCTCCAGATTTATTAAGAAGAGGAAAACCTTGTTATTGCATATTATGTAGTTGACAGCAAGATATCAGTGGAAATTTTCCGCTTTAAAATATATGAGGAGCAGATAGCTAATATTACAATTGTTATCTATTCTAAGTTTATAGAGGTGTACTCCTTAGGCTTACTGACTTACATTCTGAAATACATTCATTTAAAAGGGACCAGACCCTCTGTTGCATATGAAATTGAATGTTAGTGTCTATTTTCATGCTGCCATCTGTGATATCATTTAACCTCATGCAACAGGCTTCTAGATCTTTCCATATCACATACTTAGTGCTCTGTCTCCCTTTTTCTTATTTTTGCAGTTACTTTGGATAAAGATTTGGAAAGGAAGAAATATTTTGTACACACACATTATTTCCTATCCATGTTAAAGAAACAAAGTCTGTGGTTTTCCAGTTCCCAAAATGATATCTAGAAAAATTAATACAAACTAAATCCATGCCCTGTCCTGTAGACTATTAGAAGCTCTTACTGCTGAATCCTACATAAATATCTCATACTCTGGACTGTGAGATCTGGAAACACAGAAAAGCAAAAGCTATATTCAGCAGTAAAAACAAGATTTGTCACATGGCAGGGATTTCCCCATTGGCCAATTAAAATAAGAACCCTATTCTCCTCCTTTTTAACTGAAGGACAGCCATAACAAAGGATTTTCTGAGCAGCAGATAAAATAGAAACTGAGTAGCATCTTCAAGGCTTCTCAAGGACATTAAACATCCCATAACCAAGACCAGATTTAAAAAAAAAAAATACTGGTATTCTTAATATTCTTTTGGAATATTTGGGCATCTTATGGAGTAACTAGCCATTTTGTCCTCTGAAATCAGAGTTAAAAACTACATATTCAGCCATTACAAACTCACTTGAGAAAAGAAAAAAATTATATAAAATGCATAGCCAATTGAAGCTGTCCTTCCCCTTCTTTTATATATGTCACATGACACTAATATTAAACATTAGTTATGTATTTTATAGTTATAAAAGTAATATTTATAGCTAGAAATAATTGTGGATTATATTTTGACTCATGGTTTTGGTGTTGTCAAAGCTTATTTTATGTCAGTCTCTTTAATTTGCTATTGAGTTGTGGAGTTTATTTGACTTTTTAAGTGCAATTTGTTTTTTCTTTATTTGTACATTATTTAAAAACAAAAAAGACTATTAAAGAAAACCAACACACATAAAGAAATATTCTGTGGTATCTCTTTGGCTCCAATATTAAAACGTTAATGAAGTAGACAAGCTGATTTTCAGGAATATGAAGCAATAAACAACAGGGAAGAAAAAGATAAGTAGAATGATGTCACCTGTTGATGCCTAATACTGGATATTGCCAAATTGAAAATCTGTTCATGCAGGTGTATTGTAGTGAATATCTTAAATAAGCACCAATAACCTGCCTTCAAGATCAGCCAAAGGACAAATTAGGAGGATTCTTTGGATGCTGCTTCTTTTAAAAAAAAAATTGTTTTCCAGAACCAACTAATAATGAATTTGACTTAGTTAGAAATGTATTTACAGAAATTATCCTCAGGCTTTGCCTGTTAAAAATAAAGGCTTATTGCTTGGAAAACTGAGGCAGGAGTATTACTTAAAGCCAGGAGTTCAAGGTTGCAGTGTGTTATGAGCCCTTATGTGAACAGTCACTGAACTCCAGGCTGGGCAACAAAGCAAGATCTCATCTCTTAAAAAAAAAAGTCAAGGCTTGTTGACATAATGACAGCAGGGAAAATATGAGTTAAGTCAGTATCTATACAGATGTTCCAGTGTGCCTATTCTCTAAAATTATAATTTAGTTACTATTTAGTAGTTTCACTAAATAATTTTCTATACAAGTAATCATATTTCTATTTCTTTTCCAAGATAAACAACTTTAAACTCAGAAAATTGAAAATAATAAAAATCTAAGGAAGGGAAATCTAAATTATAAACCATTCTTTCACTGATTCAATGACTCACTCTTGTCAAAATTAAGCCCATCCTCCCACCACAGGCTCCATAAAAATTATTTATAATTTGCAGGTGTTCATGACTTAATATGGCATATATTCTCCTTGGGCATTTGCATCTTAAAAGAAAAATTAAGGACAAAATGCTCAATACAAGGTAATAAACTACTAATTATAAAATCCTCTCCTATATTCTTTTAGGACACAATATAAGGAAATTATTTGCTTCTCATGAGAAATTGATGTAATTTCTCTCTGTAGATAATATCTTGGACTACCGAGAAATATGAAATCAAATTTATAGGTCATCTTTATTAATTTTTTCAGATACTAGGTATACTTTTCCTATTCCTGACCTCTTGTAGTAGTTTATATTTTCTCTGGCTCTGAATTTTTATAAGCTGGCTTGCTCTCAGGGGGATGAAACTGCATGCATAATTCAGTGCCACCTGTATCTTCCGAGATTTGGTCCCTATGATCACCTCACCACCACCCAGTCCCGCCTGCCCAAACCAGTTTGGAAGCTTCCTCTTCTCAGCCTCCCTTCTTCCAAACTTAAACTTCCATATGTATAATATAGCTCTCTCCTACTTGAAGAAATATTAATTCAGAGTGATTGTAATAAAATAGTGAAATAAGATTAGTCTGTTTATTCCCTGTGTCTTACTTAGAATTTTCCTGGTCAGGCTGCCAGGATCCCACATCCAGGTGCATTGTCCCTCTACTAGCCTTTGACATTGAACCAAGCCAAATTTTTCTTCAAATGCAGATGGATGCTGTTTTCTGATTTACACAGGACTTTCACCCTACCTCATTTACTCAAGCAAAAAAAAATAAAAATAATAACACTTAAGTTTCCTACCATACCTGTACCTGTTTCTCAAAAAAGAAATTAACTATTGAATTTATGTTCATTGTATTTATTTTAAATATTTCTGGAAAAGCATTCCGAGGGAACACTTCTAATTTCCTTGGTTGTTAAAAAGGAAATGGGTGGCTTTTTATTGTTTTCTTTTCATATTTACTATAGAATATCAATTGGTCTAAATATTCTGGGTAGAGTTTCCATATTTTTAATTAAATTTCAGATATACGTCATTTCAGAAAAGACACTTACTAATGCCTTAAATCTAAACTAAAACAGATGAAATGCGTCTTAACCTAAGTCAGATCCCATTGACATGCCCTTCCTCAATTTCTAGTCAATCCACCTTCAGGTTCAGCAGGAGTGACTGCTGTTCTAAATGTTAAAGATTTTCATTTTGTGCTTTGAATCCTTTTAACAAGTAATTAGTGTGTTTATATATCTTCCTGCATGATCCAAGTTTTCTCCCATTAGCTTTTAGCTCTGTGTGATGTTCAATATCCATTCCTTTTTGTCTTTAGAAAGTACTTCTAAACAACTTGAAGTTAACATAGGACATAAAGAGTTCAATTTGTTTTATATTGTTAGTATATTGAATAATAATGTCTCTAAACTTCTATTTTGGAAAGCAAATTACTTCCTTCTTTCTCTATATATATACAAAATGGGTTTAATGAAACTCATGCCCTTACGTAAGGTTTTAGGCAATAATAATTAATCACCATTATTTAGCAGGCAATAATTATGGATACAATTATTGCAATAAATTAACTCAAATGATCTCACAAATGAAAGGGTTTTCTAGCATAACGCTGTAAAATCTTGACTGTCCCACTTTGTCTCTTGATTAGTCTACTGTTATTTAGACAACATATCTCAGTAAAAGTACAGATGTCATTTCACATTTGTCAACTCATTAACTTAATAACCAGATGAGAAGGGAGTGGAGTGACAAAACATGTCATTTTCCCAGTACAAATAAAATTTTTCATATATGTGAAAGTTCACTTACTTGGTTATTCACTCTAATTACTATTATTTTGGAAATCCATCAAAAGAAAGAGTCTTGCCATAGCCAAAAATATTTTTTTAAATACAAAATTTGGTCTAGGTATCTAGCACTATATTTTATAATAATATAAACTATGGGACTACAACTGTATCCATGAAAAAAATATATCTACTTTGGTATAAAATGTTAAGTTCAGTCCAAAATATTTTTCGTTTTTAAAATAATCTCTAAGTGGTTACTTATCAACTGATTTCCAGTTGTTCAAATGAATATAAACCATTTTTTGCCCACACAAATAACTCATGCCAACAATTTAGGATTAAATGCTACAGAATTTGAGGTTTTTCTTTAAGGTTAATTTAAATTTAAAGGTGACATTTTAAAAATTATTATGAAAGTGGTCATTGATCACAATGATGAGTCAATACAATCACAATCTTGAAGTCAAATTATGTAAGTAGACAAGTTGATGAAGGGAACAATCTCATTGGTTTAATACAACGTGCAAGTTGTCTTTTTAACTGAAGCTCCAGGAAAATCAAGGGAAAAAAGGAACTCACAAGCACATTCCAAATAAAATTATGTCATCTCTAAAAGAAATTCAAAAATTAGCCAGGCATGGTGGCACGTGCCTGTAGTCCCAGGTATTCACAAGGCTGAAGTGCAGGGATCACCTAAGCCCAGGAGAATGAGACTGCAGTGAGCCGTGATCGTACCACTGCACTCCAGCTTGGGCAACAACATATATATATATATATATATATATGGGACCAAAAGAAGTTATTTACATATATAAAAGTTCTTCCAGGCTAAGGTGGTTTCATGTGTAGATCCCTCTATGAAAAAACTAGATTTGGTCTATGGGAAAAGCTGGCATGTTCTCCTGGCAAATCTTTGAGTCTCTCATTAAATTGCCAGCTATGTAGAAGGTTTTTAACAAGATAGCTACATTTGTGATTGATAACTTTAAAACTTGCTTTTAAAAAAAGTTCAGTACCTCAAATAAAAAAAGAATTAATTTTTCTTTCTACATACAAAAAGGGTTTGTGCCACCTCCTGCCTGAAACCCTTATTCAAAATTGCTCTTTTGTGTTGTTTTTCAAATTTCACTGGATGATCTCAGGAACCTCTAGGGATTTAATCACAAATAGTAAGAAGAGTCAGATTGAAGTGCTATTAAAGATAACTTACATTTGTAACACTAGTTATAAACAATAATAGGACATCAGAGAGTTTTACTAGAAGAAACATTGCCTTAAAATTTTCCTTCTATAAGATTAACCTAGAATTTCTCAGACAAACCAAATTACTTATACAAAAATCAAAGCCAATATCTGAGGCTGTTTATAAAAATCACCAGTTCACAATGCAACTGATTGCCCTTTTTATTTAAATTTTAAATTGATCTTTTGTCCTCTTTTGTGTTTTAGCTGAATTTGTTCTAGCTTAAAAACCTCCTGTGGTAAAGGACTTGGCAGACCTGGGGAAGGCAGTGAGCGTGGCTGAAGTCAGTGCAGTATGGTAACACAAGGAGAGCGTGGATAATACCTGGAGATCGAGCACACCCTCGTGGAAACAATTATAATTACAACTGCTTCAAAGACATTTGAATTTTAAATTCCATTGTTTGTGAAATTTCTTTTCACCTAAATAGAGGGACTTTGTTCAGCCTTTATTTTTTCTTCACTTGAGGTGTTCCTTCACCAAGCTTCCCCCAGATAAGAAGATAAATTTGATCATAAATTTCTAAGTGTAGAAATCATCTGTTTTTCAGAATTAGCATAAAATTATTGTACAATCCCTCAGAGGCTATCAAATGAGGAGCTAATCCATTTTATTTTCCATCATGGTCAAGTATAAAGTGTCAAATTTTTCTTGTAAATGACTGTTGTACATATAACCTATGAAAGCTTACCAGGTCTGCTCTTGAAATGCTTGAAAGGCTTTCGATTTTAAATAGGTTGTTTATGTGCTGTCGTTAATGGCTAACCTCCTTTACTTCACCCTAATAAAATGTCATCAAAAAAAGAAAGTAGAAAAGACACCACACATGTCCAGTCTACTATCTAGTTTCCAGAGCTTTCAATTTTACCTCCTGTTTTATCATCCTCCATTGTAAAGTTGACACAGGCAAAGCATTAAAAAATAAATACAAAACAGTCATTCCATAACATGAAGAAAATGGTTTATTTGCACTTAGTGTCTAGAGACATCTTTCTAAAAATCAAAATACAATACTTATAAAGCCAAAAGTAAAATTCACTTGTCTATTACCTAGGCAGCTCAACTGTTTGACACAAGATCAAAAACGAGGAAGTCAATATTTTTATTGACAATTAAATATCTCCAAGCAGTGGACTTCCAAAACGGTGGACTAAGAAGCTCAGTTAAAAAAAAAAAAAAAAAAACAAGCCGGGCTCGGTGGCTCAGCCTGTAAACCCGCGCCTTGGGAGGCTGAGGTGAGTGGATTGCCTGAGCCCGCGGGTTCGAGACCCGCCTGGGCAGGCGAAACCTCATCTCTACAATAAA
>CAUYQG010295271.1:0-13728 GCA_963574415.1 Tarsius wallacei | reverse complement strand
CAGGCACCAGGTGGTGAGGATCAGCTGTTTTTGGGTGTCTTTTCCAGGGGAACCTCAAGAACAGCAAACAATACTGAGCACCAGGGGCTCCAATCTCAGGGCAGTGAGGGGTTGCAGTCACCTCCAGAGGAGAGCCCTGGTTGCATGAACCCAAATCTCCCCTGGGATCTACTTTCACTCATTCACTGGCACACACCCACTCATGCAGAGAGTCTTTATGGACACTCGCTTCTGCAGAGACTCTTGCAGTCTGACCTGTTCCATTGCCATCTTGCCAGAAATACAGGAAGTGTTTTCTTGGCCTTCTTGTGTGATATTGTAGAGAATAGGTCAACGTGTCACAAATGTTAAATCTACTCTAATATTACTATCTCCCTAAGTCATTGAATTAATTATTGTATAGTGCACCAAGAAATATGTAAGATCTTAATTTCATCTAGCAAAAACTGCTGAAATCCTAACCTGACTCTAGGTGGCCAAACCTCTCTATGACCCAAGATTCCCTGTTTCACCGCAGCATAAAATCAAGTGTGATAGGTAACATTTTATCATCACATGGATTTATATGTCAGGACTGTGACTGAAAACATCCTGGGGTTTAAAAGCTGGTATATGAGCTTCACTGCTTTCTCTCACATGCCTCATATTTTTGTTTTCAAAGAAAAATCTTTATGATCTTATGTGTAAGGGCATGTGGTTGACTGATGACTCTAAGTTATATGGTAGCAGCAATAGAAGGGTAAATACTATGGCTTCATAGGGACACACACAGGGAGCCCTTAAAAATAGTGGAGAAGACCTTTCCTGTGGGGAAACATCTGACAGCAAGCCACATGTTATTGGCTAGAAGGATAAGTGTTCTAATGTTAGGATATATACTTATACAATGCAAAGGCTAATGATTTTTGACAGATTATCAGGGATTTGAAAATTTACAAATGCTTGGCCAAAAATACTTGGATGGACCTCTCAAAATAGACAAGGAGTGTGTGTTTTGTTGAGCAAAAAAGATCTTTATTTGCAAAGAAGCATCTTTCAAAGTCAAGTAGACAAGGTGACATGTTCTTATTGCTATCAACAAAATTCTTGCTTTAAAAACTAAGTGGATATAATAGAAGGAACAGAGGTTGCATAGACTTAATAGACAGCAACTCATCAGTGTGATCCAGTTATTGTCACTGCTGACTGTCCATCTGCAATATAAAAATAAAAAATAAAAATAAATATATGTGTGAAAATTTGGAATAAGACATTTTCACTTTATTACAGTTATGATTGACTTTATAATTTAATTGAACATTTCTAGGAATGATAAAAGATATTTTGACTAAACTAGAAGAGAAGTGAATGTCAGTCAGAAATAGTTAACAATATAATGGTGAGCACCTTAAAATATGTTAAGAAGATAGATCTCATGTTAAGTGTCTTACCACAGAATCAATCAATCAATCAGTCAATCACACATGCAAAAATTTTTGGAGGTGATGGATATCTTGAGTACCTTTATTGTGGTGATAACATCATGGGTATACACCTATGTTTAACCTTATGAAAGTGGATACTTTAAGCATGTGTAATTTTGTTTAACAATTATATCTCAATAATGCTTAAAAATAGTAGTAATGATAGATACTGGATTACCTTTTTTGAGTAGGTTTGAGTAGTAGCAGCGTTTTAGGCAAGATCGGCTTATTATGGTTATTGTGTGGATATTTAAATGGGGATATGTATGGCTTTTAAGTAATCAAAGGGTGCATGTGTACTTACTCAGATTTAGTACTTATGTCACTAGCGTTCTCAATGTGTGTGTGTGTGTGTGCACATGCGCCAGTTTCTGGAAATCCAACAACTACTATTTGAGACTTGCTTATGATTTAATTTTTATGAGATAAACTCCTCTGTGAGAAATATGGAGGTAGGAGAAATGCAATGGGGTGGTAGTGCATGGATGAAATCAATGGCACTCCTTTCAAATATTTTGGAAGAGACATGATTAGGAACTCTTGAGGCAGCCTTGGTGGAGTTTTTAACATTTTGTCCCTAATGTCATAGGGCCAAATGTTGGACAACACTGGCAGTGCGGGAGCATTCTTTTATAATGAATGGTGTAGTACACTTTTTTCAGCCCACTTAGAGCTTCCAGGTGTTGAGAATGCTATTAGCAGGCATCTCTTCAGCCAACCATCTCCAGGAATTGCCATCTGTCTGCAGAAGAAAGCCTCTTCTCCAAGGTCATAGCCTTTTTCAAAGATAATGTGCATATAATAACTTATTAGTACAGGGTTGCAAAGTGTCATCTTACTTGCTACAACGCCAGGAAAGTCTGAGTGGTCTTCTCAGTTTCAGAGTTTATTGCCACATATAGATTTTTCAAAGTTGTCTAAAGTATCTTATTGTAACTACAACACAGGTGGCTCCAAAGACACACTATTTAAATTGTTTCGTAAATTACCAGCTAAAAGTCATCATTAAGAGTTCTTGCTAATGGTTTTTCTAAAGTTGTAAGCTATATGGGGAAACACTTTTCAATATAGATTTTTAGTTCAGGTCACTTGACCTTGCTTGTTTTCTAGTTGTATAAATTGGTAATAAGATGTGAAAAAGACAAGATGTCTAAAACAGAAGTAAGTGTCCCTATCCAACAATCTCTGCCTTTCTAAAACCACATACATATTTGGGCACTCTCATGATTAATTTCAATTTTATATTTTTTAGTTTATTGTATATTAATCATTCACAGGTCACCCTTCAAGATACTGGCTTAGGGATTCAAACTGCAAAAGTCTGCAGTTAGCAGAAAGCTAAAAATGCAGCTAATAAAAATTAGAGAGTATATATATATATATATATATATATATATACTCTTATAGATAGTTAGAGACAGGCTCTAACATGGTCTCTTTGATGCAGCTCTTAATGGATACATTTTAAGGTACTTGTTTGATGAAAAGATGTGCCCCAACCAAAGGTATAAAATCTTGAATATTTAACCCAATTTCATTTTTATTTAATTTGTTAGATATAATTCTAAATGCTGAGGTAAGGATAACCCTGGGTATAAAGATAGTGACAAAATCATGTTGAGAATACATTGTAAGTGAGGACTGAAGTGTCAATTCAGTGTAGGAAAGAAATATTCAGGAGTTACACGTATGCAGCATTCAACTTTTCAAGAAAGAACATCAACTTTTCTAAGCAAATCATCTGCTTAATTTTCTACAAGTCTCTTGAATTCTGAACACTGTAGTTTATTTCCCAAATTCTTAGGTTTTTTCTTAAAGCCACATTTAGTTGATAAACAGACTCATCTGCTAAATGATATATGTTATCTTTTTCACTAACAAGTCTATAGTCTGGTGACTCCCTTGGTTGT
This sequence comes from Tarsius wallacei, assembly GCA_963574415.1. Taxonomy (NCBI): domain Eukaryota; kingdom Metazoa; phylum Chordata; class Mammalia; order Primates; family Tarsiidae; genus Tarsius; species Tarsius wallacei. The sequence continues at coordinate 10,355 of CAUYQG010295271.1, read as the reverse complement.
AAATGACCTGATTATGTTAATCATGCTAATGGAGTCTAAAAAATTTAGATACAAGAAATGATGAGGAAAATAATTGGGCTATAATATAATTTTTTATTCTGATCTTCATACTGCAGAGTACCTCCTACAATATTTTTTTACAATTTCACTGACACTGAGTATTATAGAGATATTTGCTATCTAGATATTTTTAATAACTGTTTTAGGGAATAAGTATTATAACCATTAAAACTAAGCTAAACTGACTTTAAAATGTATTAATTAATTAATTTTTTCTTTTTAAAACAAGTCATTCTTATAATATGAGTTCTGTTAAAAAGATCTTCCTGTAAAGGAAAGTTATCAAACGGTGCATGTGTTTCTGAAAAAGTAAAACATTTTTAAAGTGACATTACCAGATTATTCAAAACAAATTTGAACTTAGACTGCCCATTTATTGGTCTGAAATTTCTGTCTCTCTAGAAGTAAAAATCCAGTTGAATAATTTTGTCATCTTTTCTATCATGACATATAAAGAAAAAGAAAACTAACATGTAGGAAGACTGGAGACTTACAGATAATTGCTGTTATTATAGTCTATTCATTGGGGAGGAGGATTATTCAGCTTATCTTCTGCCCAACTTTACCTTGTCCATTCCTATACCATTAGGTTTAGTTGAACCTTCCCTTTTCACCAGTACAAAATTAGATGATCATCCATTCTTTGAAAGTTACTGAGCCATTGAGCCAGCAAAGTGATTGCTGCTGTTGAGATATAAAGAAAAGGGTGAGGAAAAGAAGGAATGCCAGGTTTCGGTGTGAGACACAAATAGTTTATAATTCTATCATCTAGTAAGGCATGAATATATGATTCCCTTAGACCCAAATAACACAAAATACGATCTTAGAGACTTAAAGCATCATGCAGATACCTTAAAGGGGTACCTTGGATGTAGAAACTCCATAGCTAAAAGGTGAATTTCCTTATGGCGAAGACTAATGAAGAAAAGAGGTCGAGGATTTCCTTACCACGCATGGTGCTGAGGAAGATTTACCTAGGGATTCATGAAGAACCAATAAATTTCTCCATTGAGAGAATCAGCATTTGGATCACTTAAAAAAAAAATTTATATATATATATATTTTTTGAGTGGGAGTCTCACTCCGTTGCCCAGACTGGAGTGCAGGGGCCGCTCCCGGCCACCGCAGCCTCGACCTGCTGGGCTCCGTGATCCTTCGCCTCAGCCTTCCAAGTAGCTGGAACTACAGGCGCGCACTACCACGCCCGGCTAATTTTTTTGATTTATTGTAGAGATGAGGCCTCGCCAAGTTGCCCAGGCGGGTCTTGAACCCGCGGGCTCAGGCAATCCACTCACCTCAGCCTCCCAAGACGCGGGATTACAGGCTGAGCCACCGAGCCTGGCTTTAAAAAAAATATTTTAAAGATGTAGGGTACAATACAGGGTTGGGTGTACAAATGGTCATTGCACAGGTAACGTTTGGGCCTCATTTTCATCCTAGTTTGAGATCAGGTAACCTTAGTGTCGAAGTGTGTCCTTCCTCCCTCCTTTATCAGTTTCCCACTACTGCCAATCCCTTTCCTGTAGTATCATGATTAGTGTCCAGGGTCTGCTTATGAGTGAGAACATGTGGTACTCAGTTCTTTGTTTCTGTGATAGACCACTGAGTATTATAGACTCTAAGTCTATCCAAGTTGCTGCGAAGTTCATAATTTTGTTGGATCACTTTTCATAGGGCAAATAAGAAAAGTCTGTATTTGACAAATTAGCAATAATCACCCAAGAAGCAGAACATTGTCCCTCCATTGTTGATGTAGGATTATTTATTTGAGCAAGTAAATTTAAGATGTACAAGTAAACCGGGCTCGGTAGTTCAGCCTATAATCCCAGTGCTTCGGGAAACCGAGGCAAGTGGATTGCCTGAGTTCGTGGGTTCGAGACCAGTCCAGGCAATTTGGTGAGGCCTCATCTCTACAATAAATTTTTAAAAAATTAACTGAGAGTGGTAGAGTGTGCCTGAAGTTCTGGCTACTTGGAAGGCTGAGGTGGAAGGATTCCGGGAGCCCGGCAGGTCAATGCTGAGGGGGCCGTGAGTGTGCCACTGCACTCCAGCCTGAGTGATAGAGTGAGACTCCAACTCAAAAAAATAAAAATAAAAATAAAAATAAAAAGATGAGCCGGGCTCGGTGGCTCAGCCTGTAATCCCGTGCCTTGGGAGGCTGAAGTGAGTGGATTGCCTGAGCCCGTGGGTTCGAGACCCGCCTGGGCAAGCGAGACCTCATCTCTACAATAAATCAAAAAAATTAGCCAGGCGTGGTAACGCGCGCCTGTAATTCCAGCTACTTGGAAGGCTGAGGCGGAGGGATCGCTGGGGCCCAGCAGGTCAAGGTTGTGGTGACCGGGAGCAGCCACTGCACTCCAGCCTGGGTGACAGAGTGAGACTCCAACTCAAAAAAAAATAATAATAAAAAGATGGACAAGTAAGCAAAGGATAGTCATCAAACCTTGGAATATTTCACCAAGAAACATGTTTTTCCTGTTTTTCCTTCATTTCTTTCTACTGTAACACCAGCATAGTAAACATGGGGAAGAGTGACAATGACCTGACTGGCTCTACTGTAAGTCTCTTTTTTCATCAGAAGTAGAAAACTAAAATAAAATATAAAATGAGGTTTTCGATTTATCAGTACTAAGTGTTAAGGACCTTAATAAGACTATTTGACAACTGAAAATGAGAAAGTGACAGATATTATTGAAGTAGGATTAATATGCAATCAAATGAATCTGCTATCCAGTGAGAAAGGCAAGGTAGACATAGAAAAATAGTAGCACTGCTTGGGAAAATTAAACTATGCCATGTTTATATATCAAGATCTAGGACTCCTCATTAAATCTGTTGCACAAATCAAAATATTCATGTAAAAGTAGACTCTAGAAATATAGAAAGTGCACTTATGACAAGCTAGGGGCATGTCATGATTAACTTAAGTTGACAGAGATCATTGTGACACATATTAGGAGAATGAACTTCAGAGAACTAATGCGGAAGCAAGAAGACTCCTTGGAAGACTACTGTAGTAGTTCAAGTGAGAGCTGATGATGGCTTCTACTTGACAGCAGTGAAAGAACTAAGGAGTATACTTTCTGAATATATTTCCATGAAAAAAAGGATGAGGTTTGCTGATAGATTGGATGTCGATTTCAGAGAATGAAGTTTTTTCTGTTCTGAACATCTAAACTGAATATGGTGTTAACTGATGTGGAAAAGACTGTGTAAGCAGTAACTTTTGATGGTTTAGATGTGTTAAATTTGAAGTTTAATAATGATCTCAGTAGAAATATCAAGTTGAAGATTACATATATAGGTTTGAAGTACAGGGAGGGTATTAGAGTCAGGTATAAACTTAGAGTAGTCAACGTGTATTTGCTATTTATTGTCCTATGATTGATTGATGTTCCTATAAGACTGTATATAGAAAAAAGGACAAAAAAATCAAAATCTAAGATCTGATCCTGGGAACAGCATTGTTTACAAAGTTGAGGAAGAATCAGCAAAAGAGGCTAAAATGGAGTGAAAAGTTATTTTGAAAGCAATTAAAGAAAAAGAATGATGACTCAGAAGCTAGGATAAAAAAATATTTTAAAAATGAAAGAGTAATTAGCTGACTCAAGTACTGGTAGTTTCTAGAGCAAATTTAGGATTGAGAACTATTGGCTTTGTCAGTGTGAAGGTTATTAGTGACCATCACCAATGCAGTTACAGTTGAGTGGAGGGGAAGAAACCTGACTGGAGTATGTTTCCAAGAGATGGTGAAAGAAAACAGAAATTAGACAGAGACTATGGAAAAAAATCCTGAAATAATACTGTTATGGTAGTTTGATAATGCATGAGAGAAAGCCAGAGGGTTGTAGGGGACAATAAAAAAAATCTGTATTTCAGACGGTAAATTATAGGGTGTATCAGTCTTTGTTGAGAGTTGTTTCTAAAGAGAAAATAATTAAAAATATAGGAGATGAGCCAGTTTAAGGAATCATGTTGTTGAAAAAACAACAGAGGATACATCCATTATCTTGATGGAAGCATAGGCATTATAAAGGATGATAGACAGTTTATCCACAGTAATGAGCAAGCAAGCAGGACATCTTAGTACAGGTGCAGGCAAATTGATTATTTTTAGTAATCATCAATAGTATTTTAATTTAAGCCTCCTTTGGTTGGTATTGTTACTTAGCACATGCCTCAAGATCAAGAGTTAGTTTATGTGGACATCTTTGCATTCCCGGTCTTGTTGGCATTTAGTTGATCTCAATAAATATGTAATGAATGAACACATGTACTAAATGACATTAAAATGAATGGAAATTTGATGTGTTTACATGAGGCTTTATTTACAAAAAGAGAGAGACAATCTTAGTATTAAGCACATAAAGTTTTAATAAACCAAACAAAATAAAGCGATCTCACACTAAATAGCCATTTTATTAATATTTTTACTTTATTTAATTTTTTGCATGTATAGAAGCCACGTTTAATAGTAAAAGTTTCAGTTATACTACTCTTTATTTTTAATTGTAGCACCTTCTCATTTTGACATAATTTATCATTTTCATCCAATTACTACTATATCCAACAAAAATGTTTCCAAATTTTAGGTCTTTCTTTATCACTTAAGCAGTATGACTTAACTGTTACTTCTTAAGAAATCCTTTCCTTTCTTTATTTTTTTCTCTTTTTTTTTCTTTTTCTTTCTCTCTTTCTTTCTTTCTTTCTTTCTTTCTTTCTTTCTTTTTTTTTGAGTCAGAGTCTCACTTTGTCACCCAGGCTGGAAGAGTGCAGTGGCATGATCACAGCTCACTGCAGCCTCAAACTCCTGGACTCAGTCAATCCTTCCACCTCAGCCTTCTGAGTAGCTGGAACTAAAAGCACTTGCCACCATACCTGGCTATTGTTTTGGTTTTTTTTTTTGTAGATACAAGGTCCTGCTATGTTTTCTACGCTGGTCTCGAGCTCCTGGGCTCAAGCAATCCTCCAACCTTGGCCTCCCAAAATACTGGGATTACAAGTGTGATCCATTGTGTCTGTCCCTCTTTAAGAATTCCTTAAGAGAAAGAAATTTGAAATTTTAATTTTCATTTTGAACCTGTTTGATCAAAAAGTATTGGACATCACTGCCACATTAGTTAAAACAAAGAATGGAGTAAAAAGCAAAAGTGGTATCTATATAATCAGCAAATTACTTGATAACCATTTGAACTGTTTTACAGTTCTACTTAGCACAAGAATAAACTAGGTCTAAGGTACTATAGTTGCTTGATATTTTTACATTAAGCTTTACATCATAGTGTTACTCTTCTTAACAAGTCATCTCTAAGAAAGTGGCAGGGTTTGTAAGGACAAAAATTGCTATATGTAGAAGGTGGTGTTCTTTTGTAGTCAATATAAGAGAGTTCTTTATGAAATTAGATTTAAAAATTACAAAATGTCTTGATAACTACCAGCTAAATCAAGGGATAAAATCAGAAAAATGCTACAAATAGGAATACCCATTGGTTCATATTATGTTGCTTTGAGAAAGCAAGAAATGATTCTATTCTGTGAAGTAAGCAATGAATGAAATATATGATTAATATACTGTATCTGCCTTAAGCCAAAGCATACTTTTCACTTCAGGACAACTCTGACTTTTACATTCTTATGTTCCTTTTTTAAAGCAGGACCTGTTTTAAATCGTTTATTTGAATAGAGGTCATAACCTAAAGTAATTTTTCTTCACAAGATGTTTTCATTTAAGTATATAAACTGATAAATGGTAAATGACTAAGTCATTTATAAAGAATTTGTAGCATAGTAAGTGCTAATTTACAATAACTGTTAATAGATACTAACAAACTTCTACACACAAGCCTAAAATTTACAACAGTATTGAGTTGAAAACTAACATGATTCTTCCATTTGGTCAAACTTCATTTACGAAATAATACAAAAAAATCCAAAGAAGAAACTTTAGTGGGTCCTTCCAAAGCTGCTTAATTTTCCAAATGATTTTCCTCTAGTTGAAGAACCTATTCATTTTCTTCATTCCTTTTTCAGCTGTTTTGCTTTTGCAAACTTAAGTTTTTCTGTCTTCTTTTATTCCTTTTCCCTGGCCTCAATCATTATTGGCAATTTCCAAGAGAGTGCAGTGGAATAAGAGCCAATAGTTGTTGTAAGGAAATACCTTGAAACCCATTCCCCCAACATACTCAGCCCTCATCTTTATATCATTTTAGTAGCAGTCTTAGTAGTGTAATAAGGCAGTAGGCCCATGGAGTGACATTCACTCCTGACCTTGGCTTTGGCAAAGGCAGCCTTAGTAAAGTATCAGAGCTGAAGGTCCTGGAGTATGCAGGGTTAGCCCCATCACATGTCTCATTGCTCACACAACAACAGTCTCCACTGGGCACCAAGACAAAACCACAAGCCCCGGGGCTATCACCAGCCTCCTCTACATTGTGCCAGGAGCTCTGGCCCCTACTTAGAACTCACTGCCAGACTGCAGACAATTTTAAAATGGTAACCAAATGGTATATAGGTTTTCATCAGATAGTATGGTGATGATGATGATGACAACAACAATTTTAAAAGAAGAAGAAAAAAGCTAATGTTGGTGAAAGTGATATAAAGTTGAAGATGATGCTATTCGTTAAAGGCAATTTTTATTGGTTAAAGCACTCTGTTAAGTTATTTACATTCTGTATTTTAATCTTTACCACAACATTATTTATTATGGCATAATAACATTATCTTCATTCTACAAAGTAGAATATTAACTGAGGGATAAATAGAATAATTTATCTTTCCAGGATCTCATAGCTATAAGTTGCTAAGGTAGTAGACACAGAGGGGGTTTTCTTTTATCAAAAATCACCTGCATTAATCACTTCTTTTGTTTAACTGCCTCAGTATGAATTTTATTTTATAATAGGAGGTTCACAGAATTAGTCTTTAGCAAAACAATGTTTTTTTTTCTTGATAAATTTAAGGTGACCTTTCTTCAAGTCCAAATTTTCATCTAGCTGTGAAGTTAATAGTCTTGGGATTCCTTTCAGAAATGGAGCCATATTAACTCAACCAACTTGTAATTGGATTTATCTTTTTTATTATTTTTTTTATTTTAAACATATTTTTTATTTTAAAATTGTGGGGTGCAGTTAAGGGTTAGGTATACAAATATGCATCATTCAGGCACCCTTGTTGATAAGGGGTGTCCCCCCGTTACACAAAACCCTGTACTTTTAAAAAAATGTGATCCTGCAGATTTAGTCCTAAGGGGTAGTTGTTTCCATTCGGACAGTCAGAGTCTAATTCTCTCCATTCTAGAAAATAGATATTATATAGTCAGGGTAGGAACAGGGAGCAAGATTCAATGTCACTTCAGTTATTTAGACTTATACTATTTATTTTTGTAATTTTAATTTGACTTCATCCTTTGATATAAAACTTCCTGTATGCATTGTCAGATTGTAAACAGGTATAACTGTATGAAATGTATCAGGCAGGATATCTGACTAGAGTCTGGCGTTTTATACTGTAAAAACTGTTATCTGATTCCTACCAGCTTACCACACCTCTTTCTACTGTGAAGACTGGCACTAATTTTCATTGGCATTGGCAGACCTCGGAGACTGTCCAGTTAAAGTGAGTGGACATGACATCTAGAATTCCCTTTTCCAATTACAGAGTCTACCCAGAAAGAAGGGATTGCAACAAATGCTTCATAGTTACAGAGTAGAAAAATGTTCATAACCCTTCTATGTAAAGAGAACTTCTTGCTTTATATTGTTAGTATCATATGTTGCTCTAATAACTAGACAAAGTATATGTCTAAGTCACAGTAAGAATATAATTCTTCTTAAAATTTAGGCTCAAAGAGGCACTCAAGATTCACCATGTTCAAGTGAAATCCAACATACTCAAGAGGTTAATTAAAATATTTTTGCTAGAAAGTAATTCCCGTTTCTAGCTCTGATTTTATTTCTGTTATACAAGTTTTATATCTCTTCTTGTACGCATTTTTGCCATATGAAAATTGGGACAAACAATGTATAACATGAGAAACTACCAAGTAGTTTTGAACATAATTCAATTTTTTGGATGCCAATATTTTCCAGCTAAAAAAAGACATAATAAAAACTTTCCAGAAGTATTTACAATTTATACCATATCCACTGAGACTACTCATGTACTGATATTTAGTTCATTCTTCCAATTACTTTTTAATAAAATTGAATTCTCAGGTTCAGTTTTTTAATTTTATTTTCAACTTGATAATATATTTCCTTTAAGTCATTTTTGCTACTTCTTCTGAGAGTCACTGTAACCCAAAATGCCATGACAGAGTAATTTCCAGGGTTTTATTATCCTAATTCATGGCCAACATAAGAGCAAATACTCCCAACAGCACAAACTAAACAAATAACCATACTAATATTTATGGATTGTTATGACTTAGAAAACAAAATTCTTGAGAATTTGTTATAGAAACTTGTTAGTCTTGTGTTAGTTGCCTTTTTATTTGTTTTCTCATCCCTCCTGCTACCCTGTGAGAAGAGTGAGGGATGGATGTTTAATAATGGATGTTTGATCTCATTTTCCCCCTAATTATTTGAAGACAAACACTTTTAGCAACAAATAATTTCCACTTAGATGCTGTTCTTGCTTGTCAAAGACCCTGTGGGAGAAACATGCTAAGTAAAATAGTAGATGTTAGATGGTAATTATCTCTCTCTCTCTTCTTCTTTTTTTTTTTTTTTTTTTTTGAGTTGGAGTCTCACTCTGTCACCCAAACTGGAGTGCAGTGACTGCTCCTGGCCACCGCAGCCTCGACCTGCTGGGCTCCGGCGATCCTTCCGCCTCAGCCTTTCAAGTAGCTGGAACTACAGGAGCACACTGCCACGCCTGGCTGGTTTTTTATTTATTGTAGGGATGAGGTCTCGCCAAGTTGCCCAGGCATGTCTCGAGCCTGCAGGCTCAGGCAATCCACTCACCTCAGTCTCCCAAAGCACGGGATTACAGGCTGAGCCACCGAGCCTGGCTCTGTTAATGATATTTTGAAGAGCTTTTTAGTTAAAGATCTTAAGGTTTTTGTTTCCTCCAACTGTTTACAGAATTAGTAGAGTAAAAGTGGAAAAAGATAGAACATCTTAGTGCAGGCCTATGTACATTTCTTTTCTCTATTTCTACATTGCCCTCTATAACTCTAAAAATGCAAACCTGCTTCTCTGATGTGAGAGAAAATTGCATCACCAACAAAAGATCCTAAAAGATGTTGTGGTCCACGTTACAACATTTTGACTTTTTTTTTAAGATTAGAAATAAGTAGCCTCCTGACTTTGTACTTTCCTTAGCGACTCCTTAAAGAATTGCATTTAGATATTATGATGAAAAGAATTAGTACTAAAAACATATCTCTAAAAAGTAACAAAAACTTCTAACAATATATTTTATGTTAACAGGTAACACAGGTCCATAAGAGTACACAGACCATAAACGCGTAGCATGAGTTACTAAAAATTAAAAAGAGAATTCTGTTATAACCACATCTCACATCAAGACATAAAATGTTTTGCATATCCAATCACATACTGTACTTTTCAATGTATTGTACTGTAAGGTTAAAAATGTTTTCTTAAAAAAAAGACATTAAACGTTGCCAGCATCTCTAACCTGCTAAAAACTCTTTACAGTTTTTTCTCTCTTTCTACGACGCAGATTTTTTTCTAATCATTCTTTTCATTTCCTTTACCCACTTATTATGTAATACTATTGTATATTTCTGCCATTAGCCAAGTGGAATCATAGACTCTGTGTTCTCTTTCAGACTTCTTCTGTTCAACATTACATGTATGCAGTTAATCCATGTCATTGCATATAGTTGTATTTTGTTTCAAAATAAAGTACTATTTGCTGTTCATGGACATTTAGGTTGATTTACAAATGAAGAAGTTATAACATTTTAGTCTATATGCATGTGCGTGTGCATTTCTGTTGGGTACATATTTAAAGTACAATTGTTGGTTACAGGATTTGTGACACTTGCTAAACTGAAAATATCACAACTAAAGATAATGATGAACTGTTATCCAAAGTGGCTGTTCCAATTCCTTTTTTCTTTTCTTTTTTAAAATATTTTTGATTATGATATTGTGGGGTACAGTTAAGGGTTAGGGATACAGATATGCTTCGTTCAGGCACCCTTGTTGATATGAGGTGTCTCCCCATCCCCAGACAGATATTTACTATCATTAATCCCATCTCCCTACCCTCCCCATAGTTTCCCACCACTGTCAGTCATTTTCTTGTGGTAATATGTTGGA